>JAOXNR010052764.1:0-15691 GCA_028571225.1 Parsonsia alboflavescens | reverse complement strand
ATTGAACTTGAATCTTCTCATCTCCTCATTTGGTAGCTTCCATGAATTACCCCATGCCATGTATGCTCCTTGATCTCGATTAATTGCCACTACTGAGAGGGATTAAGCATCAAATAGAATTGATTTCGGGAGCACCTTTACCTAACAAGGCTCCCTAAAGAACCAATACAGAGGAGACCAAGGAGCTTCAAAGACAAGTGGAGGAGATTCTTTAAAATGGATTTGTGAGGGAGAGCATGAGCCCTGGTGCTGCACCCGTCCTCCTCATGTGCAAGAAGGATGGAAGTTATAGGATGTGTGTTGATTGCTATTCGATCAACAAAATCACTATAAAGTATTGCTTTCCCATCCGTAGATTAGATGATAAGCTTGATGAATTAAATGGTAGTGTATGTTTTTCTAAGATTGACTTGAAAAGTGGCTATCACCAAATTCTTATGAAAGAAGGGGATGAGTGGAAAATGCTGTTAAGACCAAACATGCTTGTATGAGTACCTTGTTATTCCTTTTGGTCTCACAAATGCAGCTAGCACTTTCATGAGATTAATGAATCATGTCCTTAGGGATTGCAAAGGTAAATTTGTAGTAGTATGCTTTGATGACATCTTGGTTTATAGTAATGATATAAATGAGCATGTTAGACTCTTGAGAGTTGTCTTTAACATTCTTAGAAGTGAACTACTTTATGCCAATTTAAAGAAATGCTCATTTTGTTTGCCTCAAGTCACTTTTCTTGGCTATATTGTGTCATCTAAAGGCATCCAAGTTGATGAAGAAAAGCTAAGGGCCATCAAAGATTGGCCAACACCTAAAAGTGCAAATGAGGTAAGAAGTTTTCATGGTCTTGCTTCATTTTATATGCGGTTTGTGAAAAATTTTAGAACCATTGTAGCTTCCCTAACTGAAATTATCAAGTCTAAAGTGAGGTTTATGTGGCAACGTGAGCAAGAGACTGCTTTTCAATTGCTTAAAACCAAACATGCTAGTGCTCCTATCTTGTCCGTACCCAATTTTTCAAAGGTGTTTGAATTTTAGTGTGATGCATTGGGGGTTGGGATTGGTGTGGTTAATGCAAGAAAAGAAACCATTTGAATAATTTAGTGAGAAACTTCATGGTGCTACTTTGAATTACTGTACATATGACGAAGAATTGTTTGCTTTGGTTGGCTCATTGGAACATCGGCAACAATACTTATGGCCAAGGGAATTTGTCATCTACTTCGATCATGAGTCCCTCAAGTGCTTGAAAGGACAATCAAAACTAAGCAAATGACATGCAAAGTGTTTGGAGTGCATAGAGATGTTTCCTTACATCATTCAATACAAGCAAGGTAAAGAAAATGTTGTAGCAGATGCTTTGTCAAGGAGCTACAACTTACTCATTACTCTTGATGCAAAGTTGCTTGGATTTTAGTCCATTAAAGATTTGTATGGTGAAGATGATGATTTCAAATGTGTCATTAATGCTTGTGGAAAAGGATCATATGATAAGCATTACTTGCATGATGGTTTTCTATTTAGAGGAGATAAATTATGTGTGCCCAAGTGCTCTTTGAGAAGATTACTTGTTCAAAGTCATGGGGCTGGTCTAATGGGACATTTTGGCGTTTCTAAGACTTTAGATACTCTTAAGGAGCATTTTCATTGGCCTCATATGAAGAGAGATGTCGTTAAACTATGTGAATCATGCATTTTTTGTAAGAAGGCTAAGTCTACCATTAAACCACGTGGTCTTTACATGCCATTCCTCTTGCACCTTGGGAACATATTTCTATGGACTTTGTGCTTGGTTTCCGTAGGTTTATTAGGTGTACGGATTCAATTCTTAGGTTGTTGATAGATTTGCTGAAATGGCACACTTTATTGGTTTCTCCAAGGTTGATAATGCTCATAATGTTGCGAATTTGTTTTTTAAAGATGTGGTTAGATTGATGGAATTCCTAGAACTATTGTTAGCGATAGAGATACCAAATTCTTGAGCTTTGGAAGGTGCTTTGGGGGTTGTTGGGAACTAAATTTTGTTTTTCAACTACTTGTCACCTCAAATGAATGGACAAATAGAGGTTGTGAATAGGTTTTTAGGGACTTTATTGAGAGCCATTATCAAAAGGAATTTGAGGTCTTGGGAAGACTGTCTACCTTTCATTGATTTTGCTTATAAGGGATGTTTGCATTCTTTTACTCATTACTCTCCATTTGAATTTGTTTATGGTTATAATCCTTTAACACCTCTAGATTTGATCCCTTTACCTTTGGATGAAGTTTATAGCCTAGATGGCAAAAGGAAGGCTGAAATGATCAAGAAATTGCAAGACAGAACATCCAAATGCAGACTCAAAGATATGCTAATCAACACAACAAAGCTAGAAGGGAAATGAAACTCAATGTTGGTGATTGGGTATGGATTCACTTAAGGAAAGAAAGATTTCCTCAATCTAGAAGCACAAAGCTTGAACCAAGAGGAGATGGTCCATTTCAAATCATAGAGAAGATCAATAACAATGCTTACAAAGTTGATCTTCAAGGTAAGTATAATGTGAGTGCAACGTTCAGTGTTAGTGATCTCCCTCCTTTTGAGGTAGATTAAGCCTATTTGAGGACGAATCCTTTCGGGGTGAGGGGGCATGATGGTGATTGAACTCCTATGATCCGGAATGGATCAATCACAAGATCAAGAGTTGCAAAGTTGAGGCAAGCATTGATCACCTTTGCGCAAAGAAGAGATGTTTGATTTCCAATCAATCTTTGAGGGATTGTCATTTGTTGATGAAGAACAGCCAAGGAAGGATTTCAATTGTTTGATGATTCAAGGACTTGGAGAAGGAGTTTCAAGTATTCAAGAAGGTTTTAAAGTTCCTTGGGAAGCAATGGTTGGAAGTACAAAAAGATGAGGATGAAACAAAAAGTGAAACAAAAGCGTTTAAAGAAGATTGGAGCCCAATTGGCATATGAGACCGGCGCCAATCAGCCAGATGATTTCCACTGGTCAGGACCAGTAGAGCCGAAGTAAAGCAGATGCCAAGGGAAGCTTTTGCAGAATGTTCTAGGGCTCACCGGCCCGCGTGGGTCACCTGTTTTCCAGTCTTTTTTTCCCCTTGCTTCAAATGTGTTCTTGACTTGTTTCAATCAGTTTGACTTCTTTTTAATTGACTTTTCTTGGTCTTTTATGATATTTTAAAAGGTTGGCAAGATCTTTAATTATTAATTAGAGCTTCTTTCATTCGGGACTATAAATAGTCTCTTATTTGTAATTGCAAGACAATTTATTCTATAAACAACTTTTACATCAATTGGGAGAATCCTTTTAGATTAAACTCTACTATTCATGAGTATTCTTCTAATAACTCTTCCAGTGTTCTTAGTTTAACTCCTGAGTTTCATCAATACTTGGCTAGAGTAATTGAATTGGATTGATGAAATTCAAACTAATTGATCATATCGGAAGATAATCATGGTCATTGGTAATCTAGCTTGAACCTCTTGCATGAAGTCTTGGGTAGATCTCAATTTGGGTGTAACTTAGGCTTGAATTGAATGAAGAATCCATTTCAATGCCCAGTTCACATAAGAAGAAGAAGAAACCATGGCAAGGTTTCTCAATGGATTGATTAAGGAGATTGAAGACACTCTTGAGTGGCAAAGCTACAAGTTCATGGCACAAGAAGGAGCAAAGAGAGTAACCAAGGCTCCAACCAAAGAAGATGTCCCAAAGCCAAAAGTTGGTGAAGTTAAAGCTACACAAATTGACAAAGGTGGAATGGCACAATCCCCCTTATAAAGCTAGAGAGATCAAATGCTTTAAATGCAAAGGTTATGGACACATGTCTCCTCAATGTCCTAACAAAAGAAATATTCATATGGATAGAGGCTTTGTTGAGTCATCTACTAAGAAGGAGCATAATGGAGATGTTGATATGGATTGTAAAGGGGAAGACAATGATGATGAGGGACGTGACCCTACTGAAGGGATTCTTGGGGGTCAATTGAACATGGTGATTAGGAGAGTCCTTAGTACTCACTAAGGATGAAGATGAGTAGCAAAGGGAAAATTTGTTTCATTCTAGATGCATGATCAAGGTTAATTTGTGCAGTCTCATTATGGATAGTGGTAGTTTTGTCAATATAGCTAGCAAATATATGGTAGATAGGTTGAAACTTCTTTGCATAGACCATCCAGAGCCATATAGATTGCAATGGCTCAATGATAGTGGGGAGGTCGGGAAACAAGTGAGGATAACTTTTTTAATGGGAAAGTATAGTGATAAAATACTTTGTGATGTGGTTCCAATGTAAGCTACATACCTACTTCTTGGAAGACCTTGGCAATATGATAGGAGGTTCACATTTGATTGACATAAGAACAAATACACCCTTGAGTTTGAAGGAAAAAGAGTACACTTGAACTCTTTAAAGCCTACTCGAGAAGATGAGTGAGTATTATGAGGGGAAAGACAAGAGGGAAAGTGAGAAGATAAAGACAAGAGAGAAAGAGGAGAGCCAGAAAGAAAGAGGGAAGGAAAAAGTAGGGAGCTAGAGAGAGAGCAAAAGAAAAGGAGAGTTCAAAAGAAATTGAGTGGAAAGAGAGAGAAGAAGAAAACAAGAGTGAAAAGAAGGTGAGCTTCTATGCAAAATAAAGAGAGGTTAAGAATGTATTCTTGGGCTACAAGCCTATGTTTCTTCTTATGTACGAACACTCTTTAAACTTTAATGCTTTTTATGTTAACAATTCTTCATCTAGTCTTGTTTCTCCTCTTTTGCAAGAGTATGAAGATCTATTCCTGAAGGAGTTGTTCTTGATTTAAGACCATTGAGAGGCATAGAACATCAAATTGATCTAGTTCACTGACCTCCACTTCCAAACAAGCCGGCATATAGAACAAATTCGAAAGAAGATAAGGAACTACAAATACAAGTGGAAGAACTTCTAGTCAAAGGATACATAAGGAAAAGTTTGAGCCCATGTGCAATCTTGTAGTTGGTGGTTCCCTAGAAAGATGGCTCATGGTGCACGTATGTTGATTGTAGAGCAATCAACAAGATAACTGTAAAATATCACTTCCCAATCCCTACGTTAGATGATATGTTGGATGAGTTGAGTGGTAGCACTTTTTTTCAAAGATAGATTTAAAAATTGGCTATCATCAAATAAGAATGAAAGAAGGTGATGAATGGAAGAAAGCTTTTAAGACTAAGAATGGCTTGCATGAATGACTTGTTATGCCCTTTGGTCTCACTAATGCACCTAGCACTTTCATGAGATTGATGAACCATGTTCTTAGGGATTGCATTGTTAGATTTTTTGTGGTGTACTTTGATGACATCTTAGTCTATAGCAAAAATGTTGATGATCATCTTGTTCATTTGAAATGTGTGTTTGATGTGCTTAGGAATGAACATTTGTATGCCAATTTGAGTAAATGTTCTTTTTTTTAAGCAACGTTACATTTCTTGGATATATTGTTTCATCTAATGTTGTACATGTTGATGAAGAGAAGGTGAAAGGTATAAAAGAATGGCCAACTCCCACAAGTGTAAATGAGGTGAGAAGCTTCCATGGGCTTGCGTTAATTTATAGGTTTGTTCGACACTTTAATACAATTGCAGCCCCATTAACGGAGGTAATCAAGCTAATAGTTAAGTTTAGGTGGGAGAGAGAACAAGAACAAGCTTTTCAATTGCTTAATGCAAAACTTGCATACGCCCCCATTCTTTCCCTACCCGATTTCTTTAAAGTGTTTGAAATAAAGTGTGATGTTTCAAGGGTGGGGATTTTAGCTGTTTTAATGCAAGAGGGTCCAATAACATATTTTAGTGAAAAGCTAAATGGAGCTACTTTGAACCACTCTACTTATGACAAAGAATTCTTTGCTTTGGTTAGGTTATTGCACAATTGGCAACATTACCTATGGCCAAGGGAGTTTGTGATTCACACCGATCATGAATCCCTCAAGCATTTGAAGGGACAAAAAAAAAAATTCAGCAAGAGAGATGCAAAATGGGTGGAGTTCATAGAGATGTTCCCCTATGTGATCAAGTACAAGCTAGGAAAAGAGAACATTGTGGTAGATACACTCTCTAGGACATATACCTTGATTTCTACCCTTGGTGCTAATTTGCTTTTTTTTTAGCTAATTAAGGAGTTGTATATTGATGATGATGATTTGAAAGATGTGTTCATTGCTTGTGATAAATTTTACTTGCAAAATGCCTATTTGTTTAGAGAAGATAATCTTTGTGTGCGTAAACGTTCCTTGAGAAAATTGTTTGTCATTAAGAGTCATGGAGGAGGCCTAATGCGACATTTCGGCATCTCTAAGACTCTGTGCATATTGCAAGAACATTTTTATTGGCCCCATATGAAAAGAGATGTGATGAGAGTGTGAAAATTACATTGTTTATAAGAAAGCCATGTCCACTCTTAAACCACATGGTTTGTATATGCCTTTAACTATACCTAATGCTCCATGGGAAGATGTGTCTATGGATTTTGTGCTTGGATTGCCTAGGACTAGCAAAGGTAAAGACTCCATTATTATGGTAGTTGATAGATTTACAAAGATGGCTCACTTCGTTGCATGCTCCAAGGTTGATGATGCTCACAATGTGGCTAACTTATTCTTTAAAGAAATTGCTAGATTACATGGCATTCCTAATACTATTGTGAGTGATAGAGATATAAAGTTTTTTGAGTTTCTTTTGGAAAGTCCTTTGGGAGAAATTGGAAACCAAATAGTTGTTTTCTACTACCTGTCACCCTCAAACAGATGGCCACATGGAGATAGTTAATAGGACTTCGGGAACTATGCTTCTAGCCATTATCAAGAGGAACTTAAAGGCTTGGGAATATTGCTTACCATTCATTAAATTTTCCTATAATATATGTTTGCATTCTTCTACTCACTTTTCTCCCATTGAATTGGTGTATGGTTTTAATCCTATGACTCCTCTAGATTTGACTCCTTTACCGTTGAGTGAAATGCATAGCTTAGATGGCAAAAGGAAGGCTGATTTGGTGACGCAAATCCACGAGAAAGCTAGGGAGAACATTCAATTGCAAAGCTAATGTGATGCCAAGAATCACAACAAAGGTAGAAGATGTATGAGATTTGAAGTGGGAGATTGAGTGTGGATTCACCTCGAGAACGAAAGGTTACCACAAGTTAGGAAAACAAAGCTTGATCATTGAGGATATGGTAATTTTTCCAAATCTTTAAAAGGATAAATGACAATGCTTACAAAGTGAATCTTCAAGGTAAGTGTCAAGTTAGTTCAAGTTTTAATGTTAGTGATCTCTCTCCTTTTGATATAGATGAAAAAGATTCGAGGACGAATCCTTTTGAGGAGAGGGGGAATGACAGAGATCAAGCCCCTAAAATGCCAACGGGTCTGATTACAAGAGCTAGGGCAGCCAAAATGAAGAGATCATTTGTGATGTTCATGCGAAACAAAGAAGAACAACTTGACTTTGAAGCCATTTCCAAGGAGATGAAGTTTGATGGAGAACAACCAAGGAAGGATTTCAATTTGATGATGATCCAAAGATTTGAAGAAGGAATTTCAAGTCATGAATAAGGCCTTAAGGTCCCTTGGAACCAAGTAGAAGAAGGCACAAAACAAAGCATGGAAGAGAGGAGCAAAGAAAGACCAAAATGGCCAAGGAAGGCACCAACCAGTGCACGTGACTGGTGCTGATGAGTCCTTGAATCAGGCTTGTAGAAGAACCAACTGGTGCTGGTGAGTCCCTGAATCAGGCTTGCAGAAGAACCAAACTTCTGTTTCTTACCAGTGAAACAATCGGTGCCATGATCGGCATTGGTTCCCCCTATTCCAGATTTTTCCATTTTCGGTTCAAATGTGATCTTGACTTGTTTTGATCAATTTGACTTAAATTTTATTTAATTTTCTTGGTCTTTTAAGCTATTTTAAATTGTTCTTCATGTGTTTTAACCCTTGCAAGACTTCAATTAAGGATTCTTATCTTTGAGAAAATAAAAGATCTCTTATTAGAAATTTCCAACAACAATTACCTACAAACACTTTTCAATTGATTTGAATTCAAATTTAAGATCAAACATGATCTTCTTGAGTGTTCTAGAGCCACTACACCTAGGGCATTTAATCACTTTGAGGTGAGGTAGTGAATTGTCTACCAAATCAGAGGTTGGTTGTTGTAGATTTCCTTCAAAGGTCAATCTAATTGCCCTTGAATCTTTGATGAGTCCTACAAACCTTTATGAGTGATTTGTTGAATGTATGAACCCTAAAATAATCTTCACCCAATTTCAAGAAATCACATCACGAAAGGTGTATCGTATGGCACGATTTCATTCTAATGATGTTGGTAGCCTTTGGCTAGTTTTATGGACAATTTAAAAACTGCGGCCATAGTACTTATTTGTGGGAACGGTATTTTAACTATGGCTTCCCTTTAGAACTGTTTTATAACCGTGGCTAGAGATTTATTTTTGGGAACGGTTTATTAACCGTGCCTCTCTTCGGAAGAACTTCGTAACTGTTGCTAGAGATTTATTTTTGGGAATGGCTTTTAAACCGTATCTTCTCTTGGGAACAATTTTATTTTCCTGCTCATATCGAAACATCTTCTAACAATTTTATTACAATTGATAACCCACAAAAAAAAGATATTACACTAAAAATAACTCATGAAATAATTCAAAATTCTAAACATTTTTTAAAAAAACGGGGGAAAAAAAAATGTAGTGAAAGTCCTATTGATAAAATAACCAAGTAATAATGAGTCATAATTCAGCTACATATAAATATTAAACAAAGCAATCCATGAAAACTATGAAGCACGTGGATCTTCATTGAATGTTATCCAAGACATCATTTTGAAGGAGTTGATCCCCATCTTGTAGAAGAGCATCAATTTGCTACAATAAAGGAAATAATGAAATGAGACATTAGAAAAAGAATAAGGATTGTTTTTAGCAACCTTTATACATTATTTAAAACCTCATTTATACGTCTTTTTGTGGATTATTGAATGATGTAAACGAATGCATTCCACTACTTGCAGGCCTCGTAATCTGTGGTGTTTTCATCAAAGCTCCTATTTCCTCCAAATCCAAGTTTGGATTAATTTCATTTGCAAGGACCATCACAATTGATTCGAGTCCTTGCTACCTTTCTTGCATCTAATTCTCCTTATCTTTTGTCTCTTGTAGTTGTATTTGGATCTATTTCTGTCCCTCTTTCAAAGATTTCACCTCCTCCTGATGCTTCCTCTAAATTGTTGCGATTTCATTGTAAATTTTTAAGAGAGTAAGCGTCATTGTTCTATCAGAACAACCCATCCTTCCGGGCTTCCCTTTCCCAAACATAGAATGAAATGCCTCTATATCAAATTTACCATCTTCCTTGATCATAGTGTTAAGTTTTACCTTAAATATGTATTATTCTTAGCACGCTACATGAAATAATAAAATTGTCAGTTAAAAATGAATTTATAGTCATATGTTTAAATATTAATAGTATTTGTGAAAAAGATGTTACCATTTATTCTTTCACTACTGAAAATCTTGTGATACCCATTTGATCTCTCCATTTCTGTTGTCCTCTATTTTGAGCATTTTGATTACACATTTTTTGGAAAATTAAACATAGAGGAGCAATTGTAAGAAAATTTTCAGCTTATTGCAGCAAATATCTGAAGAAATATAAGTGATCATTATAATAAGCTTTCTTACTTGTACACTCTCAGATTCCCAATAATGAATTGACTGCTTGTAGAGTTCGAAATTCCTTGGCACTGTCCCAAGGAATCGACTTAATCCAAAATCCACTTTATCAGTAGGTCTATTAATATCTCCTGCTTCATTTTAAACAACTTCTGGCCTCTCATTTAGTGGTCTACCATGAATGTTCTTATAGCTTGTCTTTCCTCACGTTCGCTTCTCCAAAGTTCCTAATTAACTTTGTCACAAATACCTTGGGAATGTCTCTTGTTGAATCTCATATTCCGCACTATTATCTTGTTCAACATATATACAACATATATACATTGGAATTGTTCTTATTCCTGAAATTTTAAAAAATTAAATTAAATTATAAACTATAAATACAGTAACTAAAATGTCAAAGAATTTTAAAAAATGTTGGAATGATGAAAATGTTAATAAATTGAATTTGAATACTAGTCTACTAGCATGAAACCCAATAGATATGCTACCACCGGCATAAACTGTTCTACCTTTCTCCGAAACACAATTTTTCTTATTCTGATCTGATATGCTTTTGAATTCAAAAGTAGCCCAATGCTCAAGCAAGACGACCCAAAACTCATCATTCTTCCAAGTAGGTTCTTGATTTTTCTTCTAAGCTTCAGAATATAACTAGATAGCTTTGAACTACTATGGTGTTCAAAAGCTTTGTGCATGTGAATGTAATATTGGGAGTCCCAATATACCCATTTCTACAATAGATAAATAAAATTAAAGCAAATAGAAAGATTGCCACGAAATAAAAGGATATAGATTTCAAATTATTATTTCCACATATGTTTAGATGTAAATAAACTACATCTAAATAAATATACTTTCAGGTATACATTCACCTAAATCAAGATATCTCGTATGATATAGAAATTCTTGAACAACCAACATGACTATGCAAAATTATAGGCAACTCAGTAGATGCTCAACATAATGAACAAAGAAAGAAACTGATACAACTTCCATTTCCCAAAGCAATATGTAGATCATCACAAACTCAATTAATCATTGTAACAATCTTCCTCAATTTCATATCACAAGAAAACCTTAATTCTTGATAAATAAATATAAAATATGGGTTCTATAAAAATAATTTATAAAAACTAATCAATACAACGTGGCTTAAATAAAATTAATCATACCGGCCACTCCTAAAGCAGCATGTCCCTCTCTTTTAGTGTGTCCAACTTCCACTTTTGTGTAAGGATGTTTTATAATTCTTTTAATCACAAACGAAGTCACGTTCATGCCTTTAATAAAAAAAATATTACATAGAACTCATAAAAAAATAAAAGTAAAGCTATTTTCTTGTTAATCATACACATTTGGACCACAAGGGCGACAATAGGAGCGAGAGTTTGAGAGGGAGCAGGTATATCTGCATTGGAATAAGCCTCAATAGGAGTACTAGGATGATGAGTAGAAGAAGAAGTGCAACCTTCAGCATTACCTTGTGGATGATGAAATGAAGGAATATGGGTAGGTGAGTGAAATCTGGTGAATTAAATGCATGGTAAAAGGGCTACGGCGAAGAATGGAATGAGGTAGACTAGTAGGTGGATGTAGAACAAGTGTTTGTAGATCAAATGAAAGGGTGCATGCCAAATTTTGTTGTGAGCTTCCTCGAATAGATGGTATAGGAAAGGCTCTAACACGTACTCTAGGAGTAGATGGTGTAGGCAAGGGTGGCACGCCTACTCTAGGAATAGATGGTGCAGGTGAAAATAATGTCGAAATAGGTGGTGCACCTTCAAGGACCGGCTTCCTAACCTTTTTGTTTTTATCACCTCCATTACATCGTTATCTACCACTTCCACCATTACTAGGATGATTGATGTCCATAATAGTTGTACCTTTGTTTAAAATAACGATTAAAATACCAAACAATTTAATAGTTTATAACTCTAACAATTAAACACTTTATATAGTGCAGAAGCTCAGAAGGTATGGAACCTGACATAAAAAAATATAAAAAAATGGAAAACTAATTAGAATATTGATCACTTAGTACATCGCTAAACCAAGGTGTCAGTGATATTTGAGAAGCTTTGTTTAATGCTAGTGGGTGGATGTACTATCAAATTACTACGTAAATACAGTTTGCTAGTCATCTTCTTGTTACGAACTATCTCCAAGCTTCAAACAAGAAATCAAGATATAGAATTTGAGGTATGCCAATGCAAAAACATGTTGATTCGCAGATTCTAGCTTCAGACCAGCAACAGCAAACTTGCCATTTTGCGGAAATATCAATATGCCATTTTAGGAAAGAAAGGGTAGGAATATTAGTTATACCATTTGTGGAAGATAGCCCAGAGTGATAAGTGATGTGGATTTCCATATACATTTTAGACCTTTTAAGTCATGATGCTTAGGAATTCAGCTTATACATAACTATGGACCTTTAAATCCTAATTAGAATTAGTTATTAGCTTGAGAGAATGAGCTTCAGAAGAATATTGTAAAAGCACAGTGGATATCCTATATGCTTCTAAAAGCTATCAGGAATTTCTTATAAAAAAGTTACATCATGTATATTAAACTTAGCAAGGTAAACATCTAATGAAATCGGAGAAATGTGACTTTCGTCTACCATATTTGTGGGGAACATACTTGTGAAAACATCTCTAGAAAGAGGCCATGTAAGATGAAAACCTATATTTTGGGCTAAAGCTGATAAGTACAGGATTCACAAAAAACCGAATGCAAGATTTTGCCACATTATGTTCAGAATTTTATCCAAATTATAACTTGCTATGTATTAATGTTCAAAATACTTACGAAGGTTACGTAATGCAAGGAGGAGTGTAGTAGAAGTTCCATATGCCTTTCTAATAAACAGAAAGATGGCTGAATTTCAGGGAGTATCCCAAGCAATCAGACAAGGAAATTGAAGTACTTTGAATTTCAGGGAGATTTTTATGGGGACGCACATGAGCAGCAACACCAAAAGAGGATTATGGTTAAGGGCAAGAGTAGAAAGTTAATTAGCAAGACAGTTCAATTTTTAGAAAACAACCATTTTGGACATCTACAAATAGAGATGAGGGCTGCACTTGTTTTTGAAAGTAGGGTATAATTGCAATCTAACACTCTGCTAAATGTTGAACTATCATTAATTTAATTGAATTTATGTTCTGAAATTTATATCGTCTATGATATCTCATCTTTGCCCATTCCGAATTGAGCTAATAGCTGATTTCACATTAGATGGATCGGTGAGCAAAGTCCCGAACTCTTGTCTAGAACTTATTTAATTACTTATACAAATGCCCCTAAAAAATTACAACAAAATACAGATACCTCTGCAAATTACAAATCCCCATCCCCAAAATTCACTCGACTAGCAACCTTTTTTCCAAAAACTCCAACTTAGTGGCATACATAATTAACGTCGCAATATAGAGATATAAACATTATGAAGCAATGAAAAGAGAAACATCAGAAATCTGGGCTGAGGAAGAACGAAGTATCACATGTCTGCAAGAGGAAAGGAAAGATTCAGAAAAGAAAACTACTAAGCTCACCTTGAATTGAAGCTTTAAAAATCTTAATTCAAGCCTTCCTCTGTGGTTTCTTGCTCAACCTATATTGAACATTCAACAATCAGACGACCTGAACTAGTATGAAAGAGGAAGGAACAAGAAAAATCAAACATTACCACTCCGGTCTCTCTCTCTCTCTTTCTCTATGGAAAGGAGGAGTACTTTGGTCAAATAGCACAGCTATGCTGTGAAAGAGAAGTAGAGGCATCGAAAGTTTCTCATTATCTTAACCCAACTCTTGATCCATAAAAAATTGGCTCAAATTCCCAAGATTCGTCAAGTTATTCAAGCTTAAAAATTAGATTGCCCTCTTATTAATGGTAGCAGTCAACCAAACTAAATGATTTGGTAGAAAATTTCTATCCCTAAGTCAAATACTTGAAAAGCCCTTTTAAAATATCTCAAGAACCCTAGAAAAGTTCTTGAAGAATCCACTCAAAGATCAAGCTTGATCTAAGAAAGAAAAGTCACTCATTGTAAATGCATTTGTAAAAATGTTGGTTGTTTAACTATTACAGAAAGAGTACTTATATTCTAAGATGAAAGAAGGCCTAATTTATGTCTTACATTGGCCAAAGGACCTTAAACCCTCTTAAAATAAGATAATGTACCAAATGGAATGAAGAAAAGTCAATAAGAATCGTCAAAGATTGGATTGGGTGTGCAGAGTAGGGAGCATTAGGTGCCAGTCATGGCATTGGATGAAGCACCGGATGGCTACTGGAAAAAAGTGAGGAGGGTCTAGTCCTGAGCATCCAGCGAAGGATCTGCTACTATAGCACGACAGACTGCACAATTCTCTTGCCATATTGCTGCTCCAGCACTCCATTTCGTGCTATGTTCAAAACAGCTTGTGCCATCTCCTAAACAGCCTATGCCAACTTCATTCCAATCCTTCCCAGGCTTCCCATCATGATTTCCAAAGCTCTTAAGGTCTTGTTCTAAACTTCGGATCTACTCACCATCATCTTTAATGTCTCGAATAAACAACAAGTTGAGTTCACCTCTGATTTGCATCATTTCCATCTTTGCCTTCTTAATTCTTGAATCCTCATTCTTGTATTTGAAATACAAGTCTTAGTATTTCACCCTCATTGTAACTGACATGTAGTCTTGTTGATCATCACATGAAGTACCATCTTTAGAAGGCAACCATGAGCTTTCAAACTTGTAGAATGAGTCTTTATAGGCATATTTGCTTCCATGAATTCTCTTTTCATTGAATTGTTCCATAGATGACTTCCTTGATGATTCAATTAATGATTTGATCGATCCTTGATCTCCATCATTCCCCCTTACCTCAAGAGGATTCGTCCTCGAATCTTCAAGTCCTACATTAAGAAAGGAATTGTCACTAACTTTCATTGAATGATCAAAACAATACTCACCAAAGAGTTCAATGCTATAAAATTTGAACGAAGTTACCCTTTATGGAAATTATAACATGATTACGCCTTACCATACCCTTCTTTAAAGGTGGTGGTCTCTCCTTGATTGATATGTATCCCTTCTCCACTACAAGAAACTCATGAGAAGAAATAACGTAGACAAGGAATACTTTCCAACTAAGGCAACAAAGAAACAAAGTTATATCATTCAAAGCATAATTCATAAATCCTATTGCTCTATGACCCCATAATGCATCATACAAAGGTTCTCTAACCTAGATTTCAAAGACATTAAGTGCAAGAAACAATCCCTTAACGTAGTATATACATGCCATCCATCAAAAATATCAAACACATGCATAAAATGAAGAAGTAAATCACCTCCACATGTGCTAGAACTCGTTAAATCAACAAGATGAAGGCAGCCCACAGGCGGCCAGGCCAAGCGTGCTAGAGCTCAGCCAGGCACGCCTACAGGCTGCCAGTGGCAAGGTAGCAAAGGCTATGGTCTCTGTTCCACCGTGCAGCAACTCAGCACCGAGGCACTGCAGTTGCTCACAGCAGAAGACAGTAGTCATTTTTCTATCCTCCAGCGTGCAATACTCCACCAGCGATTCCGTCTAGCCATGGTTTCTCTTCAGTCGGGCAGATTTGGAGGCCTCTAGTGATGGAGTTTTCTGATTTGCTACAGCAGGCCGCCAGTGAGCAGTCCCGACGTCGTAATTTTTGCTGCAGAAGGTAGCTCCTCGAGCACAGGATTCTTCCTGGCAGAAAATTGTAGCGGCTTTCAAGCAGCATGGTTGGCGGCTGTGATTTTTCAGCATGATGAAGAAGACCCATTTAGGGTTTTATTATGTGATGAAAGGCCCTCCTTTTTCCTAAAATTCTTTGTTTTGGGCCATAAGTTTTTACTAGTCCAATTAAGAGTTTTAATTAGAGTCTTTTGAGCCAATTGCTTTATGCATTTATTTATTATGCTTTTATATATTTGTGATATTGTGAAAGCATGGAAATAAATAGAAGC
>JAOXNR010052763.1:0-15692 GCA_028571225.1 Parsonsia alboflavescens | reverse complement strand
AAATAGCCTAAATAATTTTATTAAAGGTTTTCACCCTTGACTTAATAAAATAAAAATTATGGGCTATTATTTCTAAATGTCATAACCTAGAATATAAACTATTAAAAGAATTAATAAAATATAAGGTTTTAAAATATAGAAATAACTTTAGAAATTATATTTGCTTAAAGTTATACTTTGAACATAGACATATAATTATTGAGTTATGTTTTCTTAAGAAATAAAACCAAAATTATATTTTATTAAGTTCCTCAAATAAAAGATTGAGCGGGACCGAGTTGCTACAGTGACCGAGTTGCTATAGTGTTTGGGCTGCTACAGTATGACCGGCGCCGGTCTTCAAGCCGATGATGGCACCAGTTCTTCTCTGGAAAAGTCCAGCTTGCTTCTTCATTTGACTGGCTCCAGTGATGCAAAGGATGGGCACCAGTTCTTCACTTTCCACCTGATTCAAGGCTGTTCCACTTGGTTTTGAGGCCATGCCACTTCATTCTTCATTCCTCCTTCCTTCCCATGCCATTTGTGATAGTTTGTCATTGATTCCCATACCATTTTCCTCTCTAGAATGCATCCTTGTATCCTCCCATAAGCCTCAAAGAGAAAATGCTTTCCTTAGCTTCAATTCGTCCAATCCATCTTCAAGTTCATTCCTCCCGAGCATGGCTTTGAAGTCAATTCGTTCTTCCTTCTCTTGAATGGATACTGTCTAAGCCTTCAACATTCTTCTCAAAAATGGATACTCGTATTTGAAATACAAGTGTTTGTGTTTAGCCTCTTTGAGTAGCATCTTTGGATATCCATCAATGGATGACATACACAATCCATACACAGTTTCAAAACAACCCAGACGATATGTAATTACTAGGGATGACATACACAACCCGTACACACAGTCTTGAAACAACCCATACAAAACATGAAACAACCTATATGATTTATAATTATCAGGGATAGTATACACAAATTGTACACAGTCTCAGAATAACCCAAACAAGTAGTGAAACAATCCAAACTTTAATATATTTAATGTATATAAGAAAAGATCAGATCTTTTAACGAAGAACACATGAGAACCCATTATACAAATAGCCAACTAAAAATTTGTTCTAAAAATTTGTTACGAGACACAAGAAACACATACCGCACTTAAAGATTCAATCTTCACACAAAACAATTGACCTTTACACATGAAAAAGCATTAAGTCCATAAAAAAATATTACCTTTCTTACAGAACCACTGAATTTTGATTTTTCGTATAAAGTGTGATGTCTTCTAGAACTCGGGATGCTTGTTGGAGTTGATTTTCAAATTTGTTAGGAGATTTTGAAGCTAAAAATCCAAGGAGATGACGGGAATGACGAGAATGCAGTGGAGATGATGATTTCCAATAAGTATGAATTATGGTATGGGTAGTTATATGGTAGTGAAGATGGAGGAGAAGTTTGAATTCCATTGTAGACAAACAAGATGTATTTTTGGTAAATCAACAACCTGCACCTTTGGTTTATATAGAGATTGTTTCGTATATCTTTGCTAAATGCAAGGTTAAACTGGTCCCAAAAAAATACTCTCCTGGCTAAAATTACGTAGCATAAAATTGTGGCCAAATTTTTAAAATCCTATCCCATTTGACACCCTAATGAAGGTGTAAAGGAGAACAAAGAAATTTTTTGAAATCCTTTTCATCACCACTATAGTGGTCTATAGAAAATTCATCTAGTTTTTCTTTCTTTAGGGCAAAAGAAGGTATCATGGGATCTCCACCCTTTTTATTACTTGAAATAAGTTACAAAAGAAGCCTTGAAGCCATAATGGAATTTAGGATATACATATGTCCTAATCTTTGGAGCCTAACTTCAAATAGAGTGAAGAAGTCAAAAGATTGTACAAGAAAATACAAAGGTCATGAGAAGTGATCCTGAAAGCTCCAAGGTATCCTTGGCATAAGAAACCTTTTGTGGTTTGTAGTAATATACACAAATTTGGGAGAGCCCAAAAAGCCAAATTTGTAGATGAACGAAGCCCAAGGAGAAGTCAGCAATAAACGAACCTAAACATGTTTGAATGTGTACCAAAGGTGTTGTCCAAGAGAGAAATTCCGCAGCCCAAACAAAAAAAAAAATCTGTACCAAGAATATGCGGTAAAGTAGTCCAATAATCCCAAATCCGTTGCCCAATTCAGCAGCCCAAAATAGGTTTAATCTCAGACTTCGAGAGGTGACATTTGGTCAAAGAAGATAAGTCATAAACAACGCCAAAATAAATACCCAGTAGTATTAAGTGTTATGACCATTAATTAATTAAATCCATAAGAGTTGAATGGAAGACCGCATAAATTCCACCAGACCAATCAAAAAGGTTTGCCATGAAACAAACCAATTGCCAAAATTGTTGTGAATACCTACGTTAGCAAAATAAAGACAGATGGAAACTCCCAGTGACATCCATGCCAGAATAACCAAGTGTTGAGCCACGGGCAGTAGGCATGAAATTCTTCACAATTAGAAACCAATTAAGGAATCACTGGGTATGCATAACTCATATATAAATACACAAATCCTATTTACTTTGTAGGTATTAATACAATATTTAATAGAATAATAATTTACCAATTACTATATAATTAGGAGTCTATGACAACTCCTGCATGGGATTAAATACAGATTTTATAAAAGTATTCACAAATCAGATTAACAGGTCTCTTTTTTCTTTCTTCGATGCTTTACAGCAATTTGCACTTTCTTTCTCAATATCTGACTTTAGTATCGGAACGGGATATTGGGAGACTTCTCCTCCCGGGAGATTTCAATCCTTGCGGGTTTTCCGGGCAACTCACTGGGAGTTCGACTTGGCTACGTCGATGACCTTAGCCGGATCAAAGAACCCAGCCAAACTACCAGCATAACAAGAAGGGGCCAGCGAGTATAGAATTCCCAAACGCAAGTAGCATTTAGATATGAGATTCGTGTGACAGCAAGCACACAATTAGCCAAATTGAGACTCTTCTGCTACAAATTTTACAGAAAATAAAAAATAAGCTATCCCAGAGTTTAAGAACTACACTCACCATTCTGAGGCCTCCACTCTAAAGAAATATGATAGTTATAAGAAAACGATGATGAGAAAGATACAAGTGCAATTCACGCATGATGCTGTCTTAGTAAAAAGGAGGTAAGGGTGTATATAGCAAAGAAGATCGCTTCAATTTTCACAGCCCCTCTTGTTTTACCTTGAACCTTCCATAAAATAAAAGACAAAACCCAGTAAGTTTCATGCAGGATCCTAGCAGAAGCCCATAAACCTATCAAGAATATCAAAGGCTTAGGAAAAATTCTGAGATCTGACTCTTAGAGAACGACCAAATAAAGATGCTGATGTTATAATGTAATTGCCCGAAAGTTTGGGCAAATCAAATTCCAGCAAGCATAGAAATGTACAGTAGACTTGAAAAACTGAGAGCTCATAAAACAATTATGGGGCTTTTAACCTATTCGATTCTACATGTTTCTACCAAACTATATTATGATTCCACAAAATTTTTTTTTTCAATCATTATGGTCCCTCAACATTTTATGAGCAACTGTTATAGTCTCAATTACTATTTTCCAATAAATTATTAATCGTAACTAGTCATTTATCATCATAGGATAACATTTCACGAGAAAATTTGCCAATATCACCTTACTGCTCAAAATCTAACTAACGCCTTTAAAAAAAAAAAAAAGAATGCATTTGGATTAACATACCCAAATAAATTAACTGGATAACCAAAATTGATTAAGAATCCTTGGGTTGCTTGGATTTTGAGTAGGAAGAATGAGATGAACAATTTTACCCCTAAAAAGTTATCCTATACCAGTAAAATGAAGTGTTTTGCTAGGAAAAATGATAGTTATGGGACCATAATAGCTTCCTATGATATGTTAAGGGTTCATAATGGCTGAAAAAAAACTTATGAGATCATAATATAATTTGATCCAAATATGTCTGACTAAATGGGCTAAAAGCCCAACAATTATAGCAACAATCCAATGTAATTTTCTACAAATAAAAAAAAAAAATAAATTGGATATATAGGGACGCTATTTTTTTGTCCCTTGCAGACAGTATTTTGTATGTCTAATTTCATCACCAATGCCGTGCATCAGATCACCCATGTAGTCGGAATTCTATTGATGGGGAATAATATCGGGAGAGAAATTGCAAATTGTTTTAAAGGGGCGAAAAAGATAGAGAGAAAAAAGATACCGATTAATTTGATCTGTGAACCTTTTTATAGACTATCTAGCTGTCTAGGTTCAATCCCATGTAGGATTAGTTGTAAGGTCATTGTTATATTGTAATTATTAAATCCTTATTCTATTAAATACTGTACTATTACCTACAAACTAAATAAGATTTGTGTATTTATATATTTTAAGCATTTCTAAAAATTAAATAAAATAAAAAAGATTTAGTGTATTTATACACTAATAACCGTGTTCCAGACTTTATTTGGGACGAAAAAGATTAGCGTCGGTGATATTAGTAGGGATGTTTTTATTTTAGTGCCTCTATTTTAATTAGGGACTCTCTACTTAAATATGTCATTAAATAAAATTCTTATGATTTGTCATAATGCATTGGGGTATTTTGGAAAAAAAGTCAAACTCATATTAAAAAGAGTCACCAATATTATAATTTTTGTTATGAATTCAAAGAATTAAGTGGATGTCCATTTATCTTCCATGTCTATTAAGTTTTCAAATTACATTCATCCTTCCATCTCTATTAAGTTTCCAATGTACATTCATCTTTACAAAATTCAATGTAACTCTCACCCTATTCAATCTATAAAAGGAGAAGGTGTATTGTGATGATTGTAAGCAAAGAAATAAGAGTTACTACTTCTCCTCCATATTTCTTTCTCTCATCTTTTTGTTGCTTATTCTTTTCATATATTTTCCAACATGTTACCAGCACGATTGTTCTACTTGATTGAGCACAAAATGAGAATCAAGGAATTCCAATTCTTGTTTATCTCTTCAAATCTCCAGTTCTTGTAAGTAAGGAATTCTATATATACTTTTCGATATACAATTTACATTCTTTTGATATTACTAGTCTCTTCCTAACTCTTTATACTTGATTTTATAATCATTTTATCAATAGCGATTTAATAATTGTTTAACGTTTAGATTACATAGTCATTATGAAATTTTTTTTATTACAAAACTTGAAGTGTAAAATTCATATATTTTCATAGTCATTATTGTATGTTCATAAGTTGTTTTCTAACTTGTTTTAGTGTTATTAAGGCCAATCTCACCAAACTTGAATTTATGGCTTTGGATATTACTAGCAAGAATTATTTGTCTTGAGTGTTAGAGGCTGAAATACATTTGGACACTAATGACCTTGGTGATACAATTAAAGAAGAAAATACAACATCCACCTAGGCCTTGGTGATACAATTAAGGAAGGAAATACAACATACATCCAAGATATGGCTAAAGCAATGATTTTCCTTTTCCATCACCTCCACGAAGGATTAAAAACGGAATATCTCACTATTAAAGATCCACATATCCTTTGGGATAGTTTAAAAGAAAGATATGACCACTAGAAAACTGTGATTCTACCTAAAGCTCGCTATGATTGGATGCATTTACAACTACAAGATTTTAAAACTATAAGTGAGTATAACTCAGCAATGTTTAAAATCATTTCAAGATTAAAATTATGTGGAGAAAATATTACTGATAAAGATATGTTGGGAAAAAATATTCTCCACATTTCATGCATCTAATGTGCTCTTGTAGCAATATCATGAAAAGGGTTTTAAGAATTACTCTAAACTAAGCTCTTGTTTACTTGGGGCAGAACAAAATAATGAGCTTTTGATGAAAAATCATGAAGTTGAGGTCGAGCAAGGTCGTGGTTCCTCTCCATTCCTCGAAGTAAATGTGTGAACTAATAATTGCGACGAGCAAGGTCGAGGCCGTGCCAGTAGTTGAGGTCTTGGCCATGGACATGGGTGAGGAAACTATCATGGTGGTCACTTTAAGAATTTGCACACTAACCATAACTTAGTTAACAATGGAGACAAGAATAGCAAGGATAATGGTGGAAAATATGTAAACCCTATAGAAAATACACACTGTCGTTGTGGAGGCAAAAATCATTCGTTGCGCACCTGTCGTACGCTGATACATCTTATTGAACTCTACAAAGCATCGTTGAAAAATAAAGGTAAACAGGTAGAAACAAATTTTTTCAGTAATAATAGCGAGGATAACTTTGCCGCTACTGATGCTACTACTCATATGGATGTTGCTAATTTCTTCATTCCTCCTGTAGAGGATAATGACTTTATCAATGCTACAACTTACCTAAATGTTGCTGATTTCTTTGTTTCTCCTAAAGACAAGAATTAATTATTTAATTAGATTTTATGAGAATGTTTACGAAATGATTGGATATTTGATTTTCTTCTAATCATGCTTTTAATTAAACATGTTATCTATTAAAACTTTCTTATGCTAATAAAATTTTCCTATGCTTTTGATTAAATTTATTATCATATTATAAAATTTTATTATGTATTGTATTAAATTTAGTTTTAATATGTAGATTATGGACACTCACATGGCTCCACAAACTATTAATGGTGATGATATATGCCTAGTAGACAGTGCAACTACACATATTATAATGAAAAATAAGAAATATTTTTCTCACTTGATAAAGCAAAGGGAAAATGTCAACATTATAAGTGGTAGTACAAATTTAATAGATGGCTACAGAAGAGCTAACATATTATTACCGGCAAGAACAGAATTAGAAATTAATGATGCATTGTACTCTCCTAGATCTCAAAGAAATTTATTGAGTTTCAAAGATATTTGCCAAAATGGTTATCATATTGAAACCATAAGTGAGGGAAGTGATGAATATCTTTACATAACAAATATAGAATCGGGTAACAAATGTGTCTTAGAAAGAACACCAGCATTCTCTTCCGACTTGTTATCTACAAAAATCAGAGCACTCGAAGCACATATGACTGTAAACCAGAAGTTTACAAATCATTATCATTTTATAGTTTGGCATGACCGGTTGGGCCATTCCAGGTCATTGATGATGCGAAAATCACTAATACATAATGTGGACATTCATTGAAGAATCAGAAGGTTCTTCAATCAAATGATTTTTCATGTGCTGCTTGCTCCCAAGGCAAGTTAACTATTCGACCATCACTAGCTAAAATAAGGACAGAATCCCTTACATTTTTTGGAAAGTATACAAGGAGATATATGTGGGCCAATACATCTGCAATGTGGACCATTTAGATATTTTATGATATTGATTGATGCATTAACTAGATGGTCACATGTGTCTCTATTATCTACTCCCAACCTGGTGTTCGCGAGATTACTTGCACAAATCATTAGATTACGTGCACATTTTCCACATTATCCTATTAAGACTATACGTCTTGATAATGTTGGTGAATTTTCTTCCCAAGCCTTTAATGATTATTGCATGTCTCTTGGGATAAAAGTTGAACACTCTCTTGAGTATGTTCATATGCAAAATGGTCTTGCGGAATCATTAATCAAAAAGGCTTCAATTGATTGCAGGAACATTACTTATGAGGTCAAAACTCTCAATTACAGCTTGGGTTCATGCTATTTTGCATGCAACAACACTAATTCGCATCAGAACAACAAGTTATCTTGAATATTCCCCCTTACAATTGGTGTTTAGTCTGGCACCAAATATTTCCTATATAAGAATCTTTGAATGTGCAGTATATGTCCCAATTGCTCCAACACAATGAAATAAGATGGGACCTCAAAGGAGATTAGGAATATATGTTGGGTATGAATCCATATCTATTATTAAATATTTAGAGCCATCAACTGGGGATTTGTTTACTGCTCGATTTGCCGATTGTCATTTTAACGAATCAGTTTTCCCAACATTAGGATTAGGGGAGATAAGACGCAACTAGAAAATTATTTATGTTCGAAAGGATTATTGTAGTCTTATCTTGATCCTCGTACAAAAGAATGGGAACAAGAAGTTAAAAAAATTATCCATTTACAAAATTTAGCTAATCAATTGCCTGATGCATTTTCTAACCCAAAGAAAGTAACTAAGTCCCATGTATTAGCTGCCAATGCTCCTCTTAAAATTGTTGTCCCTGAAGGACAACCTCTTGTTGTTAATGAGTCTATGACACGCCTAAAGCATGGTAGAACAGTCGATTCCAAATATAAAAATCCTCAAAGAAGTAAATGAGCAAAGAATCAAGATGGCCAAATCGAAAAAATAATAACTCCTGACGAGTCTTCGAAATTAGACATGACTAATTAGAACTCCAAAGAAGACTCAAGTACCTGAAATTTATAAGATGAAGAGATCTCAATAGATTATGTCATGTTCGGAACAATATGGTATCGATCAAAAATCAATATCGATGATGTTTTCGCATTTAATGTAGCGCTACATATGATGAATGATAAAGAGGATCATGAACCACAATCTATTGAGGAATGTGGTTGGAGAAATGATTGGCTAAAATGGAAAGAGGCAATGAATCAGGAGTTAAAATCTCTTGTACAATGAGAAGCTTTTGGACCTGTCGTTTGTACACCAAAAGGTGTAAAACTAGTTGGATATAAATGGGTTTTTAAGTGAAAAAGAAATGAAAAAGATGAAATTGCAAGATACAAAGCACGTTAGTTGCACAAGATTCTCACAAAGACCTGGCATTGATTATGAAGAGACATATTCTCCCGTGGTGGATGTAACTACTTTTCAACATCTTGTACATCTGGCAGTATATGAAAAACTTGATTTGCATCTTTTGAATGTTGTTATAGCTTATTTGTATAGTTCATTTGATAGAGACATCTCCTTGAAATTCCTTGAAGGATTTCAATTGCCCGAAGCATGTAATTCAAGTTCTCAAGAACGATATTCCATTAAATTAAATCAATCTCTTTATGGCTTAAAACAATCTGGAAGCATGTGGTATAATCGCCTTAGTGAATATTTGTTGAAGGAAGGTTCTAAAAATAATGAAGTTTGCCCATGCTTTTCTATCAAGAGATTTGGATCTTAATTTGTTATAATTGTAGTTTGTGTTGATGATTTAAATATAATTGGAACTCCTGAAGAGCTTTCAAAGGCAGTGGAGTGCATAAAGAAAGAATTCGAAATGAAAGATCTTGGAAAGATAAAATTTTGTCTTAGATTGCAAATTGAGCACTTGAAAAATGGAATCCTTGTGCATCAAGCGACCTATATAGATAACGTGTTAAAACATTTTTTTATGGAGAAAGCACATTCATTAAGCACCTCAATGGTTATAAGGTCACTTGAAGTTGATAAAGATCCTTTTCGACCTCCTGAAAATAGTGAAAAGTTGGTAAGTTCTGAAATACCATACTTGAGTGCAATTGGAGCACTAATGTATCTCACTAGCCATACTCGACCTGATATATCATTTGCAGTCAATTTATTAGTGAGATATAGTTCTAATAATACACGAAGGCATTGGAATGGGATAAAACATATACTTCGTTATTTGCAAGGAACGAAGGATATGGGTTTATAATTTTCTAACAGAACCAAAGCAGATTTAGTTGGTTTTGTAGATGTAGGATTTTTATCTGACTCTCATCATGGTTGATCCCAAACAATTTATGTGTTCCTAAGTGGAGGTACTGCTATTTCATGGAGCTGCATGAAACAAACCATTGCTGCTACTTCTTCTAATCATGCATAACTTTTGGCAATTCATAAGACTAGTCAAGAATGTGTTTGGCTTAGATCTATGATTCAATATATACGAGGTGCCCGTGGCTTATCTTTAGAAAAGAATGCACTCACACCTTTATTTGAAGACAATGTTGCCTGTACTACTCAAGTTAAGGAAGGATTTATCAAAGGTGATCGTACAAAAAATTTCTCACCAAAGTTTTGGTTTACACATGACCTACAAAAGCATGGTGAAGTACTTATTTAGCAAATTTGCTCAAGTGATAACATGACAGATTTATTTACCAAATCACTACCTACTTCAACTTTCAAGAAGTTAATTCATAATATTGGATTACAACAGCTCAAGGATCTCAATTGTTATATTAATGAGGGGGAGTAAAAGAGCTGCACTTTTTTTTCCCTTACCCATGGTTTTGTCCCACTGGGTTTTCCTGCAAGGTTTTTAATGAGCTAGCATTTCACTCACAAAAAAAGATATTTTCTTAAGTAATGGACATCCAAGGGGGAGTGTTATGAATTCAATGAATTAAGTGGATGTCCATTCATTTTCCATGTCTATTAAGTTTCCAAAGTACATTGATCCTCCCATGTCTATTAAGTTTCCAATGTACATTTATCTTTAGAAAATTCAATTTCATCCTACTCCCTTTATAAAAGGAGAAGATGTATTGTGATGATTGTAAGTAGAAAAATAAGAGTTAGTACTTCTCCTCCTTATTTCTTTCTCTCATCTTTTTGTTGCTTATACTTTTCATATATTTTCCAACAATTTTTTTAAAATTTTAAAATATTTATTTTGTAATGAATTTTGTGAATATTTTATTATTTTAAAAATTAATGACATTGTTTTGTAATCATTCATAATTAAAATAAAACCTTACTAATACACTTTTATATAGCGAAATAATTTTTTAGCATCAATACAAACTAAAAAAAAAATTATATTAATAAACAAATGGGAGAATATACAAAATTTTGAGATCGTTTGATATTTTTCTCTTAGAATTCTAGAAATTCACAAGAATAATTGTTAAATTTTATCTAATACATACTAGCTCAAATAATAAATAGGATTCTCAAACATATAAAGAAAACCTAATTATTTTAACTAGAACACCCCATTGCTGCTTCTCCTTGCCCGTGGTGACTGACCAATGGCATAGTCAAGCTTTGCCCTTCAAGAAAAAGAAGTGTCAGGAGAATCCCAACTAAATAAGGGGTCCTTGCAGACTAATCTTACAAAATAGCATAAAAAACAAATTCAAATTACTAAGAATATCTAAAATAAGATCAGACAAATTGAAAATTGATTACAACAAAATTAATTGAATCATATAAAAACCTCATTATCTCGAGTTCCTTCTAAAAACCTGTCGTTGAATTCAAGATATTAAACTAAAAAAAAGGAGAGAATGAAAAATAAACCTACTATAAAACAATTATTAACAAACGTAAAGAAAAATTGTTCACAGAGTGATGGAGCACGGAAGTAGCATCCAGTCACCCCGAACTTGATGACGTCTGTAACGGAAACCTGAGAAGAAAAGGATTAGGTCATCAAAGTGGGCTGTTGCCCGAGAAATAGCTCTGATGCCTAAGTCAATATTTTGAGAGAGTAACCTTGAGTAAATTATCTCAATCTATTATGTCTTGTCCCTCGCACTGTGTGTGTTTCGATAATATATATCAAATAAAGTAAGTTACCTCTTTGATCAGGGTTTATCAATTACGTGACAGAAGGCAATTAGGATAGCTGTGAGATTGTATCATATCCCACCAATTGATGTGATTTCTTCGAAATGGGTTTCATCTAAAAACACAACTTGAAGAATTTTCCCAAGGCTCACCTAGAGGTTCAAGTTAGTACAATGACCTGTGATGTTTTTCAATCATCAACCATAGTTTTGATGTTGGAAGACAAATCGACACCCTAACCAAAATGATGAAAAGCCCTAGCATAGTTGTCCAAGAATCCCAAGAGATTCTAATGAAGAACACTCATGAAAGAACAAGTTTGATCCAAAAGGATTCTTGAATTTGATTAAATCATGTTTGTAGGTTGTTGGTGAAAGACAAATGAACATAGTACTTATAGTTCTAGAAAACTAAAATAACCTAACAATTTGTGCTAGGGGTGTTAATACTTAACTACCCATGAAACAAGCGTTAAATTACGAAAAGAATGGCAGAAAATGGAAGAAAACTCGGTAATGTAGGGTCTAGTAGAAGCCCCTCTAGAGCCAGCTTCAACACCGAATCTGGCTCTAGATCAAAATGGGAACTCTCTATTTTCACTTCTGTCTGGCACGGAATCGGCCACTGGATAGCATGCCGGACAACTACTGCTCCATTCCGTTTGGCTCCATTTTTGGCTTGTTTTCTTGGCCTTCTTTGGTTCTTTCTTCTTGGCTTGTCATTGCTTGATTTTGGGGGTTCCATGTTGTGTTTTTCAAGCCCCTTCAACTCTTCATTAGCCTTACACATGAAGTGTAAATCTTTGAAAGTAAATCTCCATGCATTTGTAATAACACCTCCAAAGGAAGCTTCATGTTCTTCCATTCTTTGAGCTATTTGATCAAAAACTTTCTTCATTCTTGAAGCTTCATACTTGTATTTGAAATACAAGTTCTTGTACAAGGATTCATTACTTAGCATCTTTGGATATCCATCGTTTCCCCTCAGTTCAAAAGGATTCGTCCTCGAATCTTCAAGTCCTATAGAGAGAGGAGAACTGTCACTATCATGGATTATAAGATGAATATGAATCTTACCATGTGAATCCAAGCTCTCAAGAACTAGGCATTGATCATCCTTCATTGGGAAAATGTCATGAAGATGCCTTACTTTTTGTTCCTTAAAAGGTCAGGCCATTCATTAGTGGAAATGATCCTCCTTCCACCTACAACGAACTCATGGACAAGAGTAATATAGCCAAGCACAAATATCTAATTTAGGCTCCAAGGAAACAAAGATTTTCCATTGAAAGCACAAACCAAAAGTCCCAAAGGTTTATGACCCCAAAAGGCATTATACAAACGTTCTCTAAACCTAGAATTCATATTCATTAAACTCAAGAAACAATCCCTTGGCATAGCATATACATGCCCTGCATAAAAATCATCAAACTTATGTGTAACAAGATCAAGAAAATACCCTTCACATATGCTAGAAGTCATTAATTGATCATGACGGACATCATTATTCTCTTTAAAAAATAGGGTGTATTTAAAAAATTTCCAAAATCTCAACATATCTCTATTCTTGGCATGAAGCTAAAACCGTAACATCATGTAGTTCCACCAATCATGCCAAATAGAGATTAAGCATATAGAAAACTCATTGAATTCATCCTCACAAAGTTCAAATTCATTAAAGATCAACTTCTCATCATAAGTAATCTTTTCACAAGATATAAACAAGAATGCTCCAACGATCATAGCTTCTTTTTCATATGTAGTCCTAACACATGCTCCCTAAAGAAGATATCCAAGATTCTAGGACTATCATATCTCACAAATTCAACTTCATGAGTCTCAAGATTCAACATCTCAAATACATCATGCTTGGAACAATCAAGAACACATAAGATACCAATTCTAAGCATATTACAATGAAAATCATGAGCTTTGAATCTAAGAACCTCAAGAAAATATGTAATCCAAGCATTTATGTTGTTATATAAGTCATGAAACTTCAAAATTTCAACTAAAGTCAACCTCTTAACATGATATGCTTCATCATCAATCTCCAACAAGCAATTATCATCAGTAAGAATGATTTTTCTCTCATATGAATCACAATGAAGTGCATCTCAACAAGATGAAAACTAATTTAGAGTTAACAATGAGGATGCACACTTGACCAAAAAGATATAAATTGCTATCATCAATAGTCATAGCATCAAAGATACATAAAAATCTACCATCCAAGACAAACTTCAAAATTCCATTATTGTGTGACTCAAAGGTATACTTCGAAAGAAATTCAAGTAATTCCATTCACAAGAAGGTATCTACAAGTGGTTTTTATGAAACTCAATCGCCAACAAGTCAAACATAGAATTCATAGGCATAAACAAAGCATTTTCTCCAATCAAAGAATTAATATGTTCATAGAATTCACCATATATAACTTGTCTAGAAACATTAAGCACATAATCACAAGCATGCTCATCCACAAATGATTCCCGAATGAGCTTAAGATCTAGCTTTTCATTCAAAATGCTCTTATAGATATACAACTTACTTCCACATGCATGAATCTCATTTTTAGAACCACATTCAATCACATTTGACTCATTCACAAACTCAAAATCCATGAAAGCTTTAACAAGACTTATAGAAGTAGAAGACTTACTTTCTTGAAACAAGGATTCATTATACTCAAGAATTTCAACAATGGCATGCTTCTTATGAACATCATAAGCATTTCCACAATCATACTTAATCATCGAAATCATGTTTTCATGCTCAAAGTTCAACAATTTATCACCAAGCGTAGAGATTAGAGTGTACCACTTTAACATCTCGCTCATTACCATGTTGTCCTTGCCTTCATTCAACTTGATTACGCTTTCAAAGTCTTGCAACCTAGACAAGGAAACTCTAGAAAAAGAATGGTGAATGTTAGAAGTAGGAATAAAAATATCTTTGTTCCTCTCCAAAGCACTCTCATTCTTTCTTTCTTTTTCATATGAGCTCTTTTCTTCTCTCATCTCCTTTCTTTCAATTTCAATATTTTCTTTTCTCTCAATCTCTTATTCTTCCTCAATCTCACTCTCTTTTTATTTTTGTTCCTTCATTTCACATGAGATCTCTTGGACTAGCTCATTTCCCACAATTTCTTGAAGACCCCATTTCACCTTTCACTTCATTGGTAATTGAGGTATCTTCATTTTTAGGCTCCAAGCTCTCCCATGTTGGATAATGAGAAGTCGTATGGCCATCTTCATTGTACTTAGCTGAAGAAGTAACTAGACTTGAGCTTTCATACGATCTCACATATGATGACCTTCTTTTCTCAAAGCTTCTTTCAATTTGGGTGGCCATTTGTACCATCTCCTCAAGATCAACATAAAGGTGTGATTCTACTCTTTCTTTAATCTCCTTTCTCAACCCTTTGAGAAATATAGCCATTGAAGCTTCTTTAACCTTTTTAATTGTAGTTCCCATCATTGCTAACTCCATTTGTTTCAAGTAGTCCCCAACACATTTGGAACCTTGAGTAGTGGATATGTATCCATTCCTCATAGTTCTCTACTCAACTTCAAAGTCTTAATAGTCATCATGATTTACCTGTTGTCTGCTTCTTCCAACTCTTCCATTTGGCACATACTCCTTAGAAGAACAAGGTTGGTATTCATCTCCCTTTCCTCCTTGTTGCATATGTCTTCCAGGAGCTTTAGATTGGAGCTTATCTTTCAAAGTTATCAACTCTTGAGTTCAAGTCCTTTCTCAAGTCCTTCATGTTGTTTGAGAGATCACTTGTCATTTGTTCCATTCGTTCCAAGATGGTGGATAGAAATGCATTGTCATCTCCCATATTTGATGCTTGGGAAGATGGTGAAGATGCTCTTCTAGTCATGATTTACCTACAAAAAAAAAACCAAGAAAAACAGAGGAATATTGATGCAGAGTTGGCCCACGAAGATATTCATGAGGGCCCACGCAGGTCCAGAGGCTGCAGGAGAAGTTTCAAGGCAATCGGAGTTGATCGAAAAAGTTTTGGGGCCGAATCGAAAACAGCTGAAAAGTTGTAGGTTATGTAAGTATGGGCTCAAATTTGACAAATCTACCCGACACTGTCCATTGAACAAAACTCACTAAAGTGACCCAGGCAGATTTTTGGCCATTCGGGACCATCTTGATGGACTTTTGGGCCTTTTTCAGTTTTCTATAATTTCTAGAAACTTTTGGGG
>JAOXNR010052762.1:0-15695 GCA_028571225.1 Parsonsia alboflavescens | reverse complement strand
GCTTTTACCTTGCTTCCTTTCTTAAATATCTTCCCTTCCCTCTTTATTTTTCGGGCCACACTTCCCGTCCCCTTGGTCGGTTATGATGTATCATCGTACTGTTCGACGACCACATATTCTTTTCTTTTTTTTTTCTTCCTGCAACGTCGAAACGGGGTTGTTTATATATATATATGGGTAATGCTAGAATTACACAGTGCATTTCATACGTGAGTGACATTTAACTTATTAATAGTCAAAGTTTACGGTAAATATCTCATTTTATTTTAATTCAATCAAAAAATTATTTTTTGAAATATATTTTATTTGTTATATTCTAAAAAGATAAACTAAACTCTAAATGTATTAGATCAAATTTATTTTTTTAAAATAAAAATAATAATTAATCATTAACTTTATTGGTTAAAGATTTAATCATACATTCCTTATAAAGTGCACTGATATATTCTATAGATTTTTATATATACAGAAACAAAAATATATTTTGTGACTAGGACTATAGAATTGTTTCATAATATTAGATTAGGAGCATACATCAACAATAAATGCCAAAAATGAACGGTATATTTTGTCTTCCTAGGTTTTTTTTGGTTGTTGGTCGTGTCGGCGCAATGGATTGGATTCGGGATAACATTCCCTAAATTATCTAATTCTCAAAAATAAATTTCTATCATGATTTTACCCCTAATCCTGGTAAACCTCTGAGTTAATTGGTTTATCACTCCATAGTTTTAAAAAGATCACTTCTGAAACCAAAAAAAAAAAATTCAATTTATACTTACTTTTAATAATTAATTCTTACATAATATATTTAACATTCAGAAAATCAATCTCATTGTATTTAGAAAACAAGAAACTTTGATTTACCATTAATATTGCAGGAATTTTAAAAAATAACCAAAATTAAATTAATTATTTCAATTATATCCGATTTCACAAATCATTTCAATAATGCCCAAGTAAAATAATTTTCACTGGATATCCAAATTGGTACGGATATCAAATTAAAATCTTTGAAAAGGTTGATCAAATGGAAAAGACACTCATGCCATTGAAGAATCGACTATCCAAATCCATTATGGAAAGTTGAACAGACATATTGTTTCTTTCACTCTAGAGTAGCGGTCTGACACTTCCCTCTCACCACCATTTTTGCTAGCTCACCGGTGCTACAAAAGCTTGCTGGTGCCTAACACTCAACAAAAAGCACTCAGTAAACCCTTACCTCTCTCAAACAAATCGAACACTCATCATTTTAATGAGTATAACTGTTGCCGGAGAGCAAGTTCATCTTTGTAGTAAAGTGTCTTCATCGGAAAACAAGGTAACAAGTCACCTTCTTCAACTCCAATATAACCTAAACAGTCTGACATCGACTACAGGTAAGTTTTCTTCCTTTGCTTCGTTTAATTTCATTGTTTTTTCCCCTTCAATGATGATTTACGCTTTTGAAGTGATAGTATTATGATCATATAGACATTTATGAGATTGTTGTGGATTGTGCTTTGAACTGTTTTTTTCTTCTTCTTTTTTTTCATTTGAACTCAAACTGTGATAGATATGCTTTGTTTATTTATTTATTTTTTTAGCATTTTTTTTTATAGATTATGTTTATGATTGAGAAAATGTTGAGACTATTTGGATGCAAAATGGTTTATAAACAGTTGGGGAGGTTTGGAATGAGTTAAAAATTAGGGAAGTGGCCTTTTTGGGTTGAAATGGTGGAAGGTCGAGATAATCCCGTCGAAGGTCAGAATTATAAGTTTGCAGGTAGGGATAAAATTCCTCAAGGTCGGTTATTCTATTGAATATCATTACGACCTTTAATAGAATAACTGACTTTGGGGAATTTTATTCCGACCTTTGAGTAAATAATTAAATTATTATTGTTATTCTAAATTATTGTTATTATCTTATTTATATTAATATTTTATTATTATTAATTTTTAAATTAAATAAAAATGATTTTTATTTAATTTTAAGTTAAATAAAAATGATTATTATTATTATTTTCTAAATTAAATAAAAGTTGTTATTATTATTATTATTATTATGAAAATAATTTAAAAAGAATGGATTAAAAATTGGGGAACTAGCCTTTTCTGGGTTGAAATTGTGGAAAGTCGGGTTAATCCCGCCAAAGGTTGGAATTATAAGTTTGAAGGTCGGGATAATTTGGCTTTAGATCGGGATAAAATTTCCCAAGATTGGTTATTCTATTGAAGGTCGAAACAACCTTCTGGTGAAGATCGTTACGACCTTCAATAGAATAACCAACCTTGGGGAATTTTATATTGCCCTTCGGGTAAATAATTAAATTATTATTGTTATTTTAAATTATTATTATTATTATTTAAATAAAAATAAAAATAAAAATAAAAATTATTAAATTTGAAATTAAATAGAAATTAATTTTATTAAATTTTAATTTAAATAAAAATTATTATTATTATTTTCTAAATTAATTAAAAGTTATTATTATTATAAAATAATTAAAAATTATTATTATTATTTAATTTTAAAATTAAATTATCACCGTACTTTACAATGATTTAATTATACAATGTACTTTATATTATCATTGTATAATTTAATACTTAATATTTTATAATGATTGTACTAGCTTATTTTATTTTTTTATAAACAATAAAACATATTATAATACTTATTTTACCCAAATAAAAATAAATTGTACTTTATATTAAGAAAGTAAAATAATATTATTATAATGAGCCCACCAATATCTATCTACTAAAAATAATAATAATAAGTTATACCTGTAATATGTTTTAGTATTAAAATAATCGGGATAAAGTTTTATAAAATTCATATAAAAAATAAATTGTTAGAGGGTTTTTTTATAAAATATTATGTTTTAGAATTTAAATAATACTTGCATGCGATAAGAAATGTTTTGAAGTTTATTTTATTTATTATACCTAAAAATAAATAAAACTAAGTTTAATTTAACGACAATCTAGCTAATTTTTGTTTTTTATATTTGTAAAGATATGGACCCTAATAGAGGGAGATGGACTTACCGACATAGTCTTATTGTTCCTGCCAGTAAGACTATGAGTTGATATTGTAAGTATTCATGGATAGCCGATGTGCTTGACTTGGTGAGGCTCCAAGGAGATAGAGGAGCGATTTAGGAGGGGGGTCTATTCGGACACATGTTGGAGCTATCCCATTATTCAGGGCGTTTTTATGCCTGTGCTGCATTTCATACTCTTAAACGAGAGGTCCATTTTCGTGATATTCGCCCTGATGAGATGTGGTTCCATATCGAAGGTAAATTACAGTGATTAAGGCCTCAGGTGTATGCCCTGATTACCGAACTTTGATTTGGCCTGATGGATGTTAAGATATAGAGAGGGAGTTGACGAGTAGCTCAACATATGAGCGGTTGTTGGGGACCCATCTACCAACCCTAACACGAGCCTTGGATAAGTTTAATTAGAAGGAGGTGGGATCTCTGGAGCAGGATGATGTCCTCAAACTCGCTTATAGCATCATCATTGGATACTAGATGCTGACACGTAAGTCTTCAGTAGTGATTCCGTATTACGTATGGAGCATTCTCGAGGATTTGCTAGTAGTTGAGGTATTTCCCTGGGGTACCATCGGGTGGAGCATAACATAACATTGCCTCTAGAGAGTTGTTGATGACGAGTCTCGAGCACAGAAGAGGCATTTATAGTGCAATGCCTAGGTGATACTAGTAAGACATCAAATTTCTTTTATATTAGCATCAAATTTCGAACTTTGACTTTGTCAAAGTTTATTAATGTTTTTTCTTTCAATTCAATGGTAGATGTAAGCCTACTTCCTTTCCTTGCGCCTGTATTTGGGAGCTGATGCTTGACTCGGGGCTCCTAGATCTAGTGCAACACGGCACCCAAGGTGCCTTCTTCTCTGAAGTCTGATTCAATCCACTTCCAAAGTGGAGTGGCATGTTTTATTGGATGCGGTAAACAATCAACCTTTCTACTTGTGTTTTTTTGTTTTTTGTTTTTTGTTTTTTTTTATGAAATCAACCTTTCATCGCCATGCATTAAGCCAGATGAGCATGAGCGACAGATGCTTTATTGGACTGATTTTGACGGCATCCCTTATATTCCACCTATTTGTTGAGGGGCTTTGAAGCCCAACTCATTTTGGGAAGTCGTCCGACATCAACTATTCCCCTTTTCGATCATAGAGGTTAGTTTAATAATATTTAAATTAGTAAATTGTAAATTAAATAATCTAATTTATTGTATCTAATGTTTTATATCTTTTTATTTTTAGTCACGTGGTTCGATGGTTAGGGATGAAGAGATCCTCGAAGACGAGAATGAGTATTCCGAGGAGCAACCTCCTTCCCCTATGAGATCAGAGTTCATGGTGCGGAGGAGGACCGCCACCTCGTATGTATCTCTTAATGTTTTATTAAATCAAGCAAGAAATCTCGGTAGGTAGCTAATATAATTTCTGTTTAAAATTATAATAATATAATATGCTTCCGAGAGCGTTCCTCTTTTTCTGGTCCTAGTGCCGACGACATGATGGTGCAGCTTAGGACTTTATTGATAGAGTATGAGGAGCGGGTCAAAGCCCGATGTGTCAGGCACCAGAAGTGGGTCAATGCTCAATTAGGGCAGCATGAGCAATTGGCCCTTGCTCGGGACATTGATGTTCTGCAGAGCTTTTCTAGGCTCGAGAAGCGATTGGATGAGATGAAGGGATCTCATTTAAAGCCTCGGTCAGGATTGTTTGACACCTCCTTGTTCACATCAGGTTAGTCTACGTTCTACAATCTGAATCAGTTAAATAGAGCATTAGTTATTGATTATATTCTAATCGCAATTTTTTTTTTTTTTGAAATTAGCTGGAGCAAATGATGAGTGGTAGGCAGGATGCAGATCCACCTGCTCCGGTTGTGGTAGACCCTACCTATCAGGTTAGTTTAAATATCTCTTTATTTTTTAATATTTTATATTTACGTAAATTTTCATAGTTAGTTATGTTAATTATAAATGGTTAATTTATTTTTAAAAACAAGTGAGATAAAGTTGAACTCTGCAAAAGATATCAAATTTTGACAGCACTCGCAATAGAAATAAATAAAATATTTTGAAATTTTATTTTGATAGGATGGTGGATGACAGGTTAAATTATTTTTTAAAAATATATTTTTATTTTTAATTTTATTATTTCATATTTTATGCAACTATTATTAATGATTTTCCGCGTAATGCTCGGGTTTTTATACTAATACTATAATAATAAGAATGACTTGAGATGCCACTTGTCAGCATCTTAAGCATTCTTCAATAATATTAAATAAACAAAATTAAAAAATTAAATAAAATTTATATTACATATTCGTTATATATAATAATTAAATATAATATTTGTATTAATTGACATATATGTTATAGCCATTTATTATTATTTATAATAATTGAAAATAATTAAAATTTTCTATTATTATTTCTAATTATTTAATAATATTAATTCTAATGTAGACAATTTACAATTAAATATATGACCATTAAAAAATGTAAAGTCAATCGTTATATAATAAAATATTAAATAAATAAATAAAATACAAAATAAATTATAAATGAGTTGAATATAAAGAGTCATCATTGAATATTTTGTGTATACATTAATTGAAATATTGGTCATAATTGTTTATTAACATTTATAATATAATTGATTAATAATTATTTAAAACGTTTATTTTGATTTATAACTATATAATACTATGTAAATTTTAGTGGGGATAATTCTCAACCACGATATATGACAATTAATAATAGGTAAGGTCAATCATTGTCTAATATTGGTATTTTTATAAGAAGACTCAGAATATTCTAGTCTGTCTTTTATGTCACCAAATAAAATAATATATTTTACAAGATTTAGATAAAATACTATTAAAGTTTAGCATATCTTTTCAAGATTTTATAAATAAAATATATTTTCAAAAATATAAGTTTATATTTATCATTGATGATATTGAAGATGATATAGAAAAAAGAGTAGAAGAAGCGGAGCCGAGAATGTGACTTTGAAGATCATTATTACAAATATTGGGTTCGGAATCTCGTGTTATACAATTGTGTCACTCCCCATTACACCAATAGAAATTTAATATGTGTAACTAAAAGATCTAGTTTTCCTAAGGTTTAGTTTATCTCTTTAGGTTTTAATATATAAAATATATTAAAAGATAATAATTAAATGTTACGAATAAGATTTTTATTAATATTTTATTAATGTAAAAAATAGTGATGCACAAATTTATAGTAGGAAATTCAAACCGCAAATCTTGTGTCTCAAAATTTTTTATAATAAAATATAAAATGAATAAGTTATAAATAAGCAGAATATGAAGAGTTATTATCAAATATTTACTATTTACATTTATTGAAATAAACATTACAATCTTTGTTATTATTATTATTGCAATTAAATTTAACGTACATATTTCTCAATTTTGATATATGATAATGAATAAATGTCCAGGTCAATCATTATCTAATGGATGTATTTATTTAAGGGGATTGTGATTTAGAAAGGTATTTGAATCGAAAAATTACAAAGGTGGTTATCAAAAAAGTATTAGTTTTTTGAAATTTATAATTACACATTTTTACATTAATAAAAATTTTAATAATTTCTTCAATTATTTGGATATTTAATTTAAATAAATATTTCATAATATAATATTTAATATTTATATTCGGAGATTTTAAATGATCTTTGGAAAGATACACACCGCGCCTGGCGCCTCGTCCGGGTTTAACATCAGTACTAATAACAATGAAGCTCTTTTATCGGCTATGTGGGAATTGGGATTTGACTGGTGTGAGTTGAGGACTTTAGTGGTTTTGGTTAGTCCGTGGGTTCCATTAATTTTTAATTATTTTTTTTTTCCAACATAACTTTCTTATTAATTTTAAAATATCTTTTCAAAAGGTTTAATAATTTATTAATGACTTGATCATTAAAATTTAGGGATTTTATTTATTTTTGTAGTTATGCTTTAAAAATTATAAAGTAATATATAATTACTTAGAAGTTGTTTCATGTGTTATCTTTGAATTATTCGAATATTTTATTTTGTATTATATTCTTTTGAATATTAAATCCAAAATTTAATTACTATTTTGAAAATTTGATTCTTTGCATTTTTTTTTGGAAATTATTTTTATATTTTATAAAGTACAAATTAATAAGATTATAAAATTAGAAAAACAAAAACTAATAAGATTATAAATATTAAGTAAAATGAAAAAGGAAAGAGAGTAATTATATAAGCCCAATGAGTAGCCCATGAGCTTGGACTAGCTAAACCAGATCTTATTTTGTATGTCCTTTAAGAATTGGACCTAATTGGTATTTTTAAGGGTTCAAATCAGACTGATCCAATTTTATAGGAAACCATATTTCATTGAGTTAGGAGGACGTACTAATTTCTCTGCTCATTAATGTGTACAATCCATTTTTATATGGACATGTTATAATTAACATTATTAGTTAAAAATAAGTGAAGATAACAAACATCATATTTGTCGTTCATAATAGATGAATTTTGATTCTATATGGTTTTTTAAAAAGAAAATTAAAAAGACTTGAAATCTTTACCCATTTGTACTATGGGCACTCTATCATAAAGAATATGACAGGGTGAGAATTAGTTCTCCGCCCCAACGGTGGAGGCCCATCATTTTAATTTTTTCTCCCTATTATACACACAATAAAATTTGATTATTTCAGTCAGAATGAAAAAATCTATGAAAATAAATCATAATTTGATCCTCAGGTCCTAATTAGGGAAGATGATCTCGGCCTAATCATTACTTTACATGTTTTCCTTTTTAACAACTTAATCATAATAACATATATTTGCAGGACGACATAGTTACATACATGTATTTGATACGTCATAGTTAAAAAGTGTCTAAGATAATCACAGATCTTGTCCTCTGCTTCATCCTCCAGTTGCATTCCAAGATGATATGATCATTATTGATCTCGGATCAAACATCATCCCCAGTGCCCTCTTTCCTTCTTCCTGAACATCATCAAATTCACCGTACTTTGGAATAACGGGGGAAGTCCCGGACGGGGGGCCCTGGAATGGAGCTCACCCCCGCCACACAGGCGAAACCCCGCCCACAAGCACAGAGGCCCCTTGTGCCAGCAGGAGGTAAATCGAGGGATGTGCACGAACGGGCAGAGGACAGACGGAGAGGACGCAACGGGGAGCCATTTAAGACCCATGTTCTACGCCCAATGGGTTTCGAACCTCCGCCTGCCGTTGGAGTTAACCAAACGTCACGTCAGTCTTACCAGTTCGCCTATGCCCCTGGGGGCAAATTCACCGTACTTTATTTTCATTGATAGTGGTTAATGTCTATGAGATGAAAAGCTCTTCTCCTGTATCAACGTGTCATCTCCCTGGCTTCATCAAATTCTCTTTGATCAATCACAGCAGCTATCTTCATATCAGTGTGTCGTCATGTGACTTTAGCCATTTGCCAATCTGCATGTTCTAAAACGTGCTAGCATCTCCAAATCCCATTGTAGAGGTTTATCATAGGCTGAATATCAATCCGAATTTTCCCATTTATCACCAGCAGAAAGTGTCATAATCATAGACTTCCTGCAGTTGGAAAATATATGTATAATCAGGACATGATTTGCTGCCTGTGTCATGAAATTCATACACTTTACTTCAAATGAATGTGTCAGAACTCTACCATGAAAAGAAAGTAAAACAAATAAATGCCTTCGTATGGATTTGCTTGCTGGGGAAAGCAATCAACTTTTTAGTCAACATTTTGATACTTATTTCTTAATCTCAAACCATCGCTCATATTTAGCAAATCAAATCAAGCGAGACATTCCCTCAAGTCATATGCATGGCATGACTTCTAGATTGATTACTACAGAGGATTTGTTTCTCTGATGATACATTTTATACCTTCCGGATTATTTTGAGTAGATTATTATTTTCACCCTGCAATTCATAAAAAGACACAAGAGATGAACAGAAAAAGTAGTAGTTAAGATTCAATTGTGAATGAAGGGAGCAAATATTGCAAATATTATTTTGGCACAGAATAATATTTGCTCCTCCGTGAGGATATTATTGAGAACTACGATTAAGGGAAGACATCCAATATTGAAAACGGATTTATTTACAAAAGACAGATTTTAATCGATCAAAATCTATTTTTTTTGACTTAATGATGATCCCAACCAGAATGGAACTGAAAGAGTATACCAAGATAAGGTTGTTTTGACTTAAAAAAGGGTCATCATGTTTAGAATTCTGATCACCAAGGTACAAGGTAATCAAATCTTTCAGAAATACAAACTTGAATAAAGAGCAACTTGCTTACAATGACAACTTTGTAGAATAGCATTTCAGTTGGGACAAATATAAGCATGCAGTTTGGGAAACAACACTCCATTTCTGTATGACAATTGCCAGACCAAGAAATACACATCTCATTATGTTAAGACACTTAACATCTTAAATTTTTACGTCACTTTGGAGACATCGGAGGTTCAATACGAATAAGTACACAGATTAAACACAATATTTGAATGAAAAACACAATATATGATAAGTTGCGATTAATAATTATTCAAGGTGCCTCCAAAAAGAGATTTGGTAAAAAATTACACACTAAAAATGAAATAGGACGAAGTGGAAAAATGAAAACTCACTTGTTTTGGGTTACCATCCACCTGGGACATCAAAGACCATTGTCCTGAGCTTCATAGGATGCACTTTTGTAAAACAAATCAAAGAAAAAGATTCAAAGGAATGTGAGCTCTTTAGTATAAAAAAATTTAAGAAAGTTTGAACTAATAGCAAATAGTTTCTTACTTATCTTCTTGATATTGCAAATTGTATTTACAATTTTACTAATCTGCATTATCTCCTTTGCTTTGTACTCTCTCCTTTAACAATTTCAACCAGAGACCTAACAAACTAATACATAAAACCAATAAATGAATATTAATTAAAGCATGGAAATTGATTCAAAAGAAAATTCCAGAGAGCACACTCACAATTGTGAGTCAGGCTACTTCTTTAGTAATCTTGTTAAAATCTTTCCGGAGATTGTCAAGCTCATACTGTCCTAGTACAACATAAAAAATGTTTACATAAGAAATAATAAAGTGAGTTTAATAACCAAAAGAAAAAGGAGATCAGGTGATGTCTCACCATCTCCTTTCCAGATGAAAAGTACATTCCTATATTTGAATATAACCAACCATGACTCAAGATCATTCTTGTTCCATCATCCATTGCATGTTTTTACAGCTTTGACATAGTGTAGTCCATGACATCCACAAGCAAATCTGCAAGGTAAAGAAAGTTAGCAGAGAATTGATAGATGAAGAAGAAGAAGAAGAAGAAAGAGAGCATGTTATAGTTGTGAGGATGAAAACCAACCAGCATTTTCCTTGGTGAAACAGAGAGGAGGGGTTATCCTGAACACATTCCCATGAAAGCCGCCTTTCCCAATTAGAACTCCCATCTCTGAAAACAAGACGTTTATCATTAAAACTGTAGGAAAAAGTACATAGCTGGTCAAGAAAAAGCTAGAGTTAGGAAAATTACCCCTCATCTCATCCATGATGTGCAGAGTTTCAACCTTAGCCAGAGTTTTTAACTCGCAGTCTTGTACAAATTCAACTCCAAGCATCAGACCTCTCCCCTCTGACATCCCCAATAACTACAAAAACAGGTAAAATCTCAGTCAGCAGTCCTCAGAAAAATTCTAAGCCACTGAATCAATAACTGTTTTATATTATTATAAAAGAAAATGTCAATCCAAATCATGTGTATATGAAAATCATTTTTAACACAATTCCCTGTGAATTCTGACTTTGAAGAGAGGTTATTTACTCTCATGCTTCTCCAGGAATGTTCTCCGCTGCTCCTTCAGATATGATCCCACCATAAGAGCATTCTCCTGAAGCTTTTCCTTCTCTATAACTTTAAGAACAGCAAGGCCACCAGCAGTACAAACAAGATTGCCACCAAAGGTATTAAAGTAAGCCCGATAAGTCAAGACCTCAGCAATTTCAAGCGTTGTCACAACAGCACCAATTGGAATTCTGTTTCCTGTACCCAAGGAAGAAGTGATGAACAAAATCCAATCTTAAGGAGCAAGATAAAACCTTATTGAGCAGGCATTTATCCCTCAAGAAAACACATATGAAATCAAAGTTTTTTCCTTTCTTTTTTTTTTGGAAAGAAAGCCGCAAGGCTAATTTTCATGAAAGAATACCGTACAACATCTTAGTTGCAAATATTTGAAGTAACTTATACGGCATTCAGAATATTTGAATGATAATATCTTTCTGATCAACAAAATCATCATTTATGAATATACAAACAAAAATCACTTTCACTTTCCTAAGCTCACTTTTGTATGGAAGGTCATGTTTTTATTCAAACAAATCAATTCATCACAAAAGAATTACACAGGTTAGGGCAGAGTATTTATCCATCACCTATTATAATATACAGAAATATTGGATTATAACCTTTGTCTTCTCTGAACAAATTTATATCCAAAATAGTTCTCCCAAGTGAATTTTTCCCGAATCCAACAAAAGAAAATTTCAATCTTTTTCTAGAATCCCACTTCGAAGCCCCTTTTCCAAACCAATAGCAAAATCAACCAACTAGAGGGCTCAAAAAGCCAAATCCAAATCCAAATCCAAATAAAATTCCAAATGGGTTCCAAAAGATAAAATACCTGAGTAGACTTCAGAACTTCACTAAAGAGATAATCCTTGAGCTTTTGACAACATGTCTCCTTAAAGATAATGCAATCAAATTCGTCCATCAGCTGATGCCGTTGCAAAATACCCTTCCCCTGCGCTACATATGCAAATACAACATCACGGAAACCACAATCATGGGTATAGAACTGAGGAGGGTTAAAAAAAAAAGAGAAATCCAAAAATCAAAAGCAGAAAAACGTGGGGAAAAAAAGCCATATAAATTTGACATGAATCAGTTATAATTGCAAATACCTCCTATAAATTTGCCTGCTCACAGCGAAGAGCTAAAGCTCTGAAGGTGCAGACAATTATACTAGCAAATGCCTCCTGTATATTTTGTAGGACTGAAAACTATGTCTTAGACCATAGGTCGATGTATAAACGAAATAGAGATACACTTGATGTCGATTACACGTGAAGACTTTGAAGCGAAAGCACTGATTTAGATTGCTGTAAGCTTTTTCCCTTCTGAACCCTTTGAATGCCTATTTTTGACAAATGAGATAACCCGAGTCTATTCTAACATGAAATTAGTAAAATCCGTTTTCTATGTCAGACTCACATAAAAGGTTAACCAGACTTGGTATAGTTTGGATCATCATCGGGCCAAAGGAAGGAGATCCAACACTTTAAAATCTGAACTCAATCCACTCATCACGGATTGAGCCCGTCAATCCACACTATGTCAATCCATATTTACAAATTAAAAATCCAAAAACCTCACATAATTAACTGGTCTCTAATTAATGATTAATTAATTTAGCCCACTGAACAAGATTAATTGGAATATATCCCAACATTCTCCCACTTGGGCGAAATTAATTAATATCAATCTTTTATGTGTACACCTTTATATCAATTCATAGATTGCTTTTAACTGTCAATCCTATCCCATAGAGTTTTCTACACTGAACCCTAGCAGTAACTGTATGTAATCACACAGAGCCATTCATGGTCATAAATGTTGTTCACTCTACTGATATGGGTTTAATATGGTAGTGTGGCAAGGCCGATAATAAAATACACTTTATATTTTATCCCTTTGTCGGTTTCCATTCTCTCTCCTTCGGTGTTATTTCCTCTTATATGACACCAGAGAATATCTTTATTGTTCCAATAAACATGCATATGTACTACTTTATTGTTAACCCACTTTATGTGTAAAAGACATATTTGCTAGACTAATAACTAAATGTCCTTAAGCCTATACTCAAAGTTTACACATCACTTTGAGATTCTCTTTATAGATGCACACTTTATTAGAACACAAGCAGAATAACTCCCACTAAATCATGACATCCCATGATGCCATCAATCCCATGTTCTGGAAGTGTTGTTCCAACACACACGGACGTAAACCTTTAGTTAGTGGATCTACAACCATATCATCTGTAGTAATATGCTCTACTGTATTGTCTCGATTTTGCACTATTTCCTTTATGGTAAAAAACTTTACCTCCATGTGTTTAGACCCCTTGAGGCTTCTATTGTTATTAACAAATAACACAGCTGATTTGTTATCACAAAATAGCTGTATGAGTCTATCTATAAAATTAAACACATTCATTTCACTTATGACGTTTCGGAGCCATACACCTTGAGTAGCAGCTGTAAAACATGCTACAAGCTCCGTCTGCATGGTAGAGGAAGCAATAGACTTTTGTTTTTCACTTTTCTAGGATATTACACCTCCTGCTAAAGTGAAAACATAACATGTAGTTGATTTCTTATCATCCTCACAGCCGACAAAGTATGCATCCGAATACCCCACCAGCTTGAGGCTCTGCACATGTCTATAGGTCAACGTATAATCTCTTGTCCTCTTTAAATATTTTAGGACCTTCTTGGCAACAACCCAGTGATCATGCCCTGGATTTGATTGATATCTGCCAGAAGACCTGTGATCAAGGTAATGTCCGGCCTAATGCAGACTTGAACATACATAATGCTACCAAGCGCACTAGCATAAGGTACATTCTTCATTTGGGTTTTCTCCAAATCTATTTGAGGGCATTGGGACAAACTCAGTTTGTCACCCTTGACGACGGGAGCAATTCCCGACTTGCAATCCAGCATGTTGAATTGTCCTAATATGCGATCAACGTATGCCCTCTGAGATAAACCCAACATACGGCGTGAACGATCCCTAAGGATCTCAATGCCCAGGACGAAAGATGCTTCACCAAGGTCTTTCATGTCAAAGTTATGTGATAACATTTTCTTTATCTCATGTAGTAAGCTAGCATCACTACTGGTAAGTAAAATGTCATCTACATATAGAATGAGAAAAATGAGATTTCTCCCACTGACCTTGCAATATATGCACTGATCTACCTTATTTTCTACAAAGCCGAATGAAATGAGAACCCTATGAAACTTCAAGTACCATTGTTTGGAAGCTTGTTTCAGTCCATTAATGGACTTTTTAAACCTACATAAAAGCTCACCTAAATCATCAACTGCAAAATCTTCAGGTTGTACCATATAGACCTCTTCATCAATATCTCCATTCAAGAAAGTAGTTTTTACATCCATCTGGTACAGCTCTAAATTTAGATGAGCAAGTAATGTCATAATCACTCTAAATGAGTCTTTAGAAGAGACTGGGGAAAAAGTTGCCTCATAGTCTACTCCTTCCCTTTGAGTGAATCCTTTGGCCACCGGTCTGACTTTAAACTTCTCTATCTTTCCTTTGGAGTCCCTTTTGGTCTTATAAACCCATTTGCAGCCAATTGGCTTGCATCCTTTAGGTAACTCAACAAGTTCCCAAACACCATTATTTTTCATGGATTGCATCTCATCTATCATTGCATCCTTCCATAAGTCTGACTGAGGACCGAAAACAGCCTCTTTATAAGTTATCAGATCTGTAACGCAGCCTATATCATAATCTTGCTCTCCCAAATAGACCAAATAATCCGGTGGGATGGCAGACTTTCTTTCCCTGGTAGACCTCCTGATTGGAGTAACTACAAGCTCACCCTCTACTTGATGGGGGTTGAGGAGCACTATCAGGCACATGCCCAATAACGTTATCCTCAACTCTCACTGAATTAGGGTGAGGCTCTAGTCATTCTGTGACTCCATGTGGAATCTGATGTTCTATCGTAGTTTGTGCAGGTCGAAGGAAAGACCCTATTTCTTCCACCACACTGTTATTCCTGATGGTCTGTAAACTAATACTAACTTCAGCTACATCTAATTCCAAAAACTTTGCTGTTTGTGATTTCACAATCCTCTGTCCACCATATAGGTTATAGAATCTATATCCCTTAGAATGGTTTGGACAGGACACAAAATAACACCGAGTAGTTCTGGATTTCAACTTTCCTAATGTTGGATTATATAACTTTACTTCTGCAGGACATCCCCAAATCCGAAAATGATTCTGGTTTGGCCTACGCCCAATCCATAGCTCAAAAGATGTCAATGGAGCCGATTTAGTAGGCACTCTATTTAGAATACAGAGTACTGTCTTTATGGCCTCTCCCCACAAAAATTGTGGTAGATTGGTCCTACTAATCATACTCCTAATCATATCCAAAAGGGTACAGTTTCTGCTTTCAGCTACACCATTTTATTCAGAACTACCAGGCATGATGAACTGTGCTATGATCCCAGAATCCTCTAGGTGTTTGGCAAATGGCCCTTTAAGCTATCCAGCATCGCCATGCCTACCATAATATTCATCACCCCTGTCTGACCTCACTACTTTAATAACTTTACCCAGCTGTTTCTTGACTTCACTGAATAACTTGAATTTTTCAAGTGACTCAGACTTTTATTTAATCAAGTACAGATATTCATATCTGGAAAAGTCATCAACAAATGTGATAAAATACATATTTTTACACATGGTTGTTGAATAAGGTCCACTTATG
>JAOXNR010052761.1:0-15698 GCA_028571225.1 Parsonsia alboflavescens | reverse complement strand
TATATTCTTGTTTTAGATTTTGATCAAATAGGACATCCTCAATCAATTTATTTATTTATTTATTTATCTCTCTTAAATTAATGTAATTTTTTTCTTTATACTACATGATTTATGTTGATAATAATTTTAGTTTTGTTAAACATATCAAATATCGATGTTTAATATATTTTAAAGTATGTAACAAAATGGTTATTATCAATAGTTTTTTAAAAAAAATCTATAAAATTTTGAAGTGTTTTCCCATCCAAATAACTTTTTATTTTGAAAAAGACCTTTAAATTACTGCATCAAAAAAGAAAAACCGAATTTTGAGAAAAAAAAAAAAAAAACCTTCTATAAAAGTAAAAGTTAAAAACACTTTCTTATAACACTACCAAAAACAGACATTTAAAAGGCGACCTTACCTAGGAGGCCATCAATTATGCCATATACGATGGTCATGAGATAGCTTTTGGACCGATGTAAATACAGCCATAGCCGAAAAGATCCAATGGAAGAATAGCCGTCGTATATACTTTTTACGATAGTATAATTTATGATCCTACGTTGGTGTCGTATAAAACTGTTTATACCGATGTAGTGTATAAAAAGTATTTAAGACGTTAACCATCGTATAAAAAAGAGTTGTATGCAATAGTTGGTGAAGCCACTATGTTGGTGTCTTTTTATAAGACGGCCTTAAGGTCGCCGTATATATTTGAAGTTAATGCTGTAGTTCTGAAGTAGCCGAGTAAAATTGTAGTTTTAACAATGGATCTGGAGCCATTGTATATAATTTTACTTATAAACAACGGGGTTTGAGCTGTAACATATAAGCTGGGCCGTCACTTGTTGCACTCTGAAATCTTCATTAAAACCATTACTGAGGCAGATGACAACATACTGTCAATATGAAATTGAAAGTGGAAAATTATTTTTGATGTGGATTGAGCTACTCCTCTTAATTTTGAAAGCAAATAAATGGTTACAAAGACTTAGTTTTCTTGGAAATGTAGGAAGGGCCAAAATAGGATATTCTAGAGCATTTACTTATCTTGCCATGTTAGTTCATTGATCTTATAATTTGTGACACTTTGTCGAGTTCTGTAGCACATAAAGAGTTGGGAATTTCCCGTGGAACTTTACTTTGCATTAATTTGTTCTTGGCTGTAAATTCTAAGTGTCCAACCTTGCTAAATTTTACAGGAAAGATACTGGTAATGAGAAGTGAGAGTATCACAAGAGCCATTTACCCTCCTAATTCAGGATCAAGTCCCCAAGGCTCGAGTGGGTTGCACAGCCTATCCAATGAACATTTTGCTTCTCGGTAAGCAGTATGTTAAACTCCTCGATGCTTGACACTCACCTTGTGTAAGTCTCTCAAAGAATTACAAAGTGTATTATATGCTATATAATTTTGTGTGGCGGACTCATTTACTGTGCATGTACTGCAATTCAAGCTTCTAGAATTTTATGTTGATAAAGAAAACCAATATTTCCTACTGGAAAATAGTGTCGAAAGTGCAACAACGATTGACGCTACTTATAGACTTACTTTGGTTTCACATCTATTTCAACAAGGAAACAATGTGTGTCATTCAATGGACGACAAAGCTGGATACACACTCCGTCAAGTACATTTTGGTCCCGATGTGGTAATTATTCGACTTTACCTATTGAAAATTTAATACGAATTGAATTTCGGTAGCATTTATGCCGTAACACAATTTTGTAACTTAAACATGCAGTCCCCACTAGTCTCTCACTACAAGAAAAGAGGGATTTTCTGATGGATGTTTTTTGACGGTTCAAAAAACTGCCAAGAAATTACTTTTTGTGGTGGATTTTTGTCACTTTTTTGGCAAAAATGGAAATTGTTGGGAAAAGGAGTTTAATAGAGGTTCAAATGGAAATTTCTGGCACACGAGGGGGTTGATGAAAATATAAATTGTTTTCAGGCTTTTTTTTTTTTTTGCGATTTCAAAAACCTTCAGAAAATACAAAATGGATGACCAATCCCACATCGCTTCCTAAAACTCTTATAAGTGAATTTGTTTTCTATATAAATCCATATTTATATTATTACTTCTTAAGATCAAGTAAATAATCATTGGGTTTGTCATTAATTTAACTTTACTTTGATTAATTTAATCATTAATATAAATAATATATTTTATATTTATAAAAAAATAAAATTTAAATTTAAATATAGAAAAACAATAAATTAATTTTTTTTATAATAAGGAATTTGTTCAGAACTGTCAGAAAATGATTCTAAAATTGCCAGAAAATGAAATTTAAACTGCTAGAAAATGACTTTGTTTAGTAGGGATTTTTTTTTTTTAATTTCTGGCCATAAGAACAACTGCCACAAAATGCTTAAAAAACCGCAAGAAAACTTTTCTGGAAGTTCTAACGGCAGTTCCAAAAACTAGCAGAAACGTCCCTCCTGGCACTCAAGATGGCGGCACTGTCCTAACTACAGGAAATGCCTCATAAATTATAATGTCTCTTAATTGATTGTGTATTAAATTGATAGCTCATCGGACAAATGTATTATTCTTCTAGACTTTTTGCCATCTACGAACCAGAGTGCCTTAGAACTACTAGCAAAATGGTATGTCTATATTCCAAACTATGAAGAAGACAAATCTCTCACATATGAAATGATTGCTCTAATCTTGATTGTGGCTTTTTCATGTCATCAGGTTAATATATGACATCAACAATTCAAAGGGCAGGTCTAACAAAGCTAAGCTTGACAATATACATTATCTTGTACCAGATGTAAGTGGCCCTAAATCTTTTCATGAACAAGCTGTTTTGCCTTATGCTATAGTAACACCTTTTCTAGCATTATGTACTCCTAGGTTCCTAGTCAGGTTGGGAATGAGGAATGCAGTTATTCATCATTTTTGCCTACTTATTTGCTTTAAATGCTCCCGAGACATTTAGATTGGATGGTTTCCCACACTTTGTAAGGATTGATTGCTCACTGTTAAATTACTTTGTAATTATTGTAGATTTTACCCAAACTTTGATTTTTCGCATGGAATGAATTATTTTTGTTGCGTCTATATGGTAATTTTCACCTTGGGAATCGATAGCTTTTGGTAGTATAGAATAACTATGCATTACATGTATAGTGAACCTTTGCCTCCATAGTTAACAAACTTAACTTTGGGGAAAATATTATCTGCAAATTTGTTTTTATAATTAGACGATGGAATTAAATGTAAATCCTAATAGTTAGATACTCTTAAACATCTGCATAAATTATCTGGATTTCAAGATTTGTATCGCAACACACTTCATTACAGTTGCCAATATGTTATTACACTTCATTCTTGTTATTATTTCGATATGAAAATCAGTATCTCCTTTTTTTGCAAATCATACCAGACTGGTTTTCTGTTGAGACACTAAGCAAATTCGGGGCATATCTTAATAATCTAGAAGAGGCGGGCAATGATAGGCTTGAGGGAATAGTGAGGATATTGCAGAACTTGGGTGCTATATAATGGGTGCCTTCAAACTAGGGCATGGCACAGGAGTTTTAGTGGAGAAAAACAGAAGATCTATAGCTAGAAAAAATAAAAGAACTATAAGTTTCATTATGGGCTAATATTGTTGATGGTAAAGTGTCCTAATTTTCTTGTCATGCCAAAAATATATCAATTTTACTTCTTTTACAGGAAGCTTGCAGTGGAAATGAAAATAAAAATGTTCAGAAAGTGGGTCCCTCCAAGATATCTTCATCTTCCTTTCCTCACTCTATAGAAATGGGGGAGCCAGGATCCCAATTGCAACATGTGTTGAGACCGTTCAGGAAATTGAGAGCAGCTCTATTTGGAGAAGCAAGTTCCCCACTCCCCAAGTCAATCACACCCATCCAACAAGTTTCTAGAATGCAGACATGCAACATGATCAACTCTAACGTTGGGAAGAAATTGTCGAAGAAATATAGCAATTCACCATTTGCCAAGTTGTCTTGTGATCACACGATCTCAGGTGAGTACATTACTGTATTCTTACTGCTAATATGAGCTGTTGAGGGCAAGATCTAACTTTCAATGCATGACATGAAAAATAAGATCACTTTTTTCTTTTAATTACATGCATATTACTCTCTGAAAATTCAGTCATTTTTCCAATTATAATGTTTTTTTAAATTATGCAGGGGCTACTGCTGCTTCATAAAGTAGGAAAGGACGTGGATTTGCTAGGCTACCCAGCAAATGGAGTACTAGGAATCACCTTTGTGTTACTATGTTAGCTTTTGGTGGCATTATTGGTGATGATTACACTCAATTTGCTACAGCTTGTGGTGTCATAGCCAGGAATGGAAAAAAGCTCCCAATCACTCACCATTCATTCTGTGATTTTCCAAAGGAGATTATGGATCAAATATGGGAGGAACTAAAATTATAGAAATTAAATTTATTCAAAGTCATTGAATAAATTTCAATCAGCTGTGGGATGAATATAGTGACTAATTGCGCATTCTTTTTCATTTCAAGAAAACAGTACATTGCCCAACAATGACGACGCCCGAAGGGTGGTATTTCAGATGATTAATTCAACTTGGAGGGACAACAAAAGTAGGCTCAAAAAGAAATTCTTTGAGTCATACCAAGATGGTGATGAAATACCACCTTGTAAGGATGCGAGGGTTGATCTGAGCCAACAAGAAGCAATACGCAAGTATTGAAAGAACGATGACGTGAAGGTTTTTTTTCTTCTTTGATTTCCAACTACTTTTTAGTTTTCTACCTCAATTATTATTAATTGTTTGAGTATTACCATGTCTCTAATTTAATTATCAAACAAAATGTAGGAGTCTGCTTAGAACTCGTTGAATTGAGCACATCAACAGTTTTCCCACAGAAAAAGGAAGGATACCAAGGCAGTGAAAATGGAGTTGAAGAAGATCCATCTCAATTGGACAGAGAATTTAAAACTTGAAAAGAAGAGAATTAGGGAAAAACTTAAGCTTGATGACAAGGCTTTCAAGGAAGATTTGGAAACAAAGGTGAGAGCAGAAGTCCGTCATCAAGTGGAGAAGGAGATGAAGACATATTTTTCATGAATGGGTATCGGCCTTCAACTTGCAACCCCATTTCATCCCTCGGGCGTTTGCAACACTTCACCTGGAGTTGCATCGACTAGTAGGAAACCTCCCAAATGCTGATGCTACGAACTATTTGACTCAAACCCCACGTTGATTCTCTTCTTATTTCAAGTATACTCGATATTTCAGACTTGATGTAGAGTACTGCTACTGCAAAGATGACTTCTCTTATTGCTCAATATTATGTGCAGTACCTTGTATTAAATTGGTACTGAACTACCTTTTTTATTTCATCTTTGTAAAATGGCAAGAAATGCTATCTGGTATTTGCATTTTATGGTAATACATTTACTACTATTTGATTTTTAGTTTACATCTCTAGATAAGAAGCCCCGAAAACTATTTGTGCCATTCATTGTGGAATGGCTGATCCAATTATATTTGACTTTTGTCTTCTTCTGTCTCAATGAGTTTGTTCATTGTTTGTTGGATTAATCATATCATGATCCATGGTCTTGCTATTCTTAAATTTTTGTAAAAATTTGCAAGTACATGTTGAACAAGAGTTATTAAATCAAAGGGTAGACTTGAGTTGATGGAGGTGTCCATTCAGGTTAATACATGTGGTCGAGTTCAGATTTTATCAGCTAAAAGCATTATAATGATTTGTACCTTAACGGAAATTGGTATGATTTTAGTGACAAGTACTTCTGCTTCTTTACTGGCATTTAAAGAATCTAATTTCCGTTGTGTTACATATAACTTGATCACTTCCTTGTGAAATGGTTTGGCATAAGTTGTATGGTCTGTTCTATAAAAAGCTTCATTTTGGCACAATTTAACCCATGAAATTAGTGAAAATTAATACTCAATTACTATAAATTCTGTGTGCAATCTTGGATAGTGATATTGGATTATCTCTAACAAGTCTTGTTGTTGTTTGAAATGACCAATGGTTTATTGGTTGATGCCCTCAAAGGGCTTATTATACAACTAGAGGGCAACAATCAAGAAAGGAAACTATCTATTGAATTGTGCAAGAGAGGATGGCGAACAAGAACTGTTCTTCTTGTGAATGTATCAAGTATTGTTCTGTTTAAAGCATCTTACATTGTTCACTTTGAATCTCTCTATTTATGAGGAAGGCAATACTATCAAGCTAGGAATTACTAACTACTGTTCTTAAGAGCATCATTTTTGTGCCTGTATATTACTGCTTACAATATGTTATTTCTTTCTTCCAGTATCTTCTTTGTTCTCATATAAGTTAATTTCGGAACCAATGTGGTGCATTTGATAGAATTTGCAGACTATATATACAGTCACTGGTGTTTAAAAGTGTCAAAAATTAAAAATTTCACTCAGGCTCCTCTTGTTTCAAAAATCAAAATTAAAACTGCAAAATTGATTGATTAGTTTAAAGAAAAAAAGAAAAGCAAAACACTAAATGTCAATTCCAATTTTACACTAAATGTGCTCAACCACTCTTAAAGGGCCAAAGAAGGAACATTGGCCTGTATATTTAATTGCTGCCAATTTAAAGGTTCTTGGTGTCTGAACATTTGTAGAAGAAACAAACCTTCAAAATTGAGATTTGCAAAGGTTTAATCTAGAGAAAATGACGTAAGATTCAGTTATGTTGAAACACAAATTGTATTTATTGCTAATACTCTTGGTCGATTCATCAAAATTCCATCAATATTACATGAGTTGAATACTATCCGAAAGCAAAGATTCCACATATCCCTTTTGCTTTGCGGCATTAACTTGATGCAAATATTAACCTAAATTATTTCTAAACCCTAAAACCTAGTTTCTCATACTCAACTACACTAACCAAAAGAAGGATCATGAGGAAAATAATTGAAAGAAAGACAAGTACAAGTTAAGATATATACGACGGCTAGAAAGCCTTCGTTTACAAGTGTTAATATATACTAGGCCGGAAAGCTTTCGTTTATGAAAAAACTATATACGACTACATTTTCCCATCGCATTTAATTCCCCATGCATCGTATTTGAAGCCAAATACTCTGAGCCGCAATATAAACTCAAAATATACATGACGGCTCCTAACTTGTTGTATAAAACACTTTATTTACAACGAGCCGTCGAGCACAAACTATTGTATACATTCTTGTCTTTATACGGCGATTGTATATAATCTTTTATACTACGGCTCATCGCATAAAACCTGTATTTGCAACGCTTCATGGCGGCAGTAAAAATGCTCATCTTGAATGGTCCTGTTTCTGGTAGTGTAAGTTCATCCGAGCAAGTCCTAAGTCAAAAGGAAAAAAAGGGACAGGGGGGGGGGGTGGTGGTCAAAAAACTGCTTATATTTTAAACTTAACCTCTCTCTTAATCCGGTTCAATGTTCGGTCTAGTTCTAAAAACATTGGAAAAAGCTATCTTAACTTTTATGCTATTTTGATTCTCCCTTTCTTTTCTTTTCTTTTCTTTTCTTTCTTTTTTCCCCTTTTATCCCTCTTTTTTTTATCCTTTCTCGAGTTATTTTTTTCCTATATTTACTTATTTCTCTATTCTATTTCTTTTCTAATGCAATCTCAGTTGTATCAAGGCCCAATGATCAATTTCTAAAAATTAAGTGCCTCGAAAGATTGGAGAATCCAAAAGAGATCATGGGCTTAAGAAAATAGTCCACAAATATTTCTAAAAACTTCAATATTCTTTTATTTTTAGTATTATATTTCTATCAGAATCCTAATTATGTTAGGAAACTAATATAGTTAACTTCTAATCATATTTTGAATTGTAATGTTAGAACAATAGTTTTAGCTATATTTAGAGTCTTATAAGATTATCTTCTAAAGTCCTAGACATTATTTAATTTTTATTTCTGAATAAGTCTATCTCAATATAAATGTTTTTAACTATTGTAATTCATAATTATGAGATTTGATTTTTTACAAAGGGTAAAAATTTCTAAGCAATCCTTAACTTTCAAAAAATATGATTTTAATCCTCCAACTTTCAACAGTCTAGTTTTAGCCCTCTTATTATGAAATGCAACAAAAAAAAAAGGGAACCCTTCCATCCATTTTGGATGTGTAGCCTTAACGGAAGCACATCAAGTGCCATCCACGTGAATTTTTACAGGGGTAATTTTTTCCTTCCAATATTTCTCTATGTTTGTGCCTCTTTTTTCTTTCCTCTTCTTCTTGTCCTCCACTTTCACTGATCTCACTTTCTTCCTCTCTAAAACCAAGTAATCCTCATAGATCTGGGTGTTCTAGGACTGTCAATGGTGTTTCAGCTTATTGTGCATTTTCTTTAAGTGACAAGTTGTGAACAGATTCTTGTTATGGCTACGAACTGAGGTCAAAATCTAGGGAATGATGGAGTTTCAAAATCCTGCAATTCATTTCCACTCCTAAAAACATTGCTCCTCCAAATCCCTTCAAATTTGTCTTCTTCCATCACTTTCATTAAGATTTCATTACCTCCCACTGATGGCCTCTTGAGAGTGCAATGGGCACCATGGAAATCCACTCGGACCAAGTTGGTTTTCTCAAGAAGGGTTATGATGGAATGAGAACAAAATTGAATGATTTGTTGGAGTTAGTACCCTAGATGTGATCATATATGATTTTGCTCCTTACTGGCTTTGGGAAGTCGCTCGAAGCTTGGGATTTATCGGGTTTTCCTCTACATTTTCAATGCTTCTTCTTGGGATTTATGGGACCATCAATCGACGGGATGATAAACCCTCCAACTTCGAGGACCAAACTTGAGGATTTTCTAATGTATGCCTCGAAATTGGGTCCCTTTGAAGCCAAAAGCAGCTTATAAATCATAAGAGGTCCTGTAAATATACCATTCAATTCAGAAGTATCCAACAGGTGCATTTTTGAGCATTTTCATCTCAGGAAGGGGATTGATAGCTGCGAAGCCCTTCTTATTAGGCATTGCTATGAATTTGAGGATGAGTGGTCAAAGTGGTTCGAGGAGCTTCCCCATAAACCAGCACTTATCTTGGGACTAATGTCACTGGCGATTGACTACTTTAGCGCAACGAAGAGCCCTGAGTTTCAGTTAGAACTTGGTTTGATGGTCAAAAGAAGGGATATGTGGAGGAGAAGAGGGAGAGGATGAAGAGGAAAAAAGAGAGAAAAAAACTGGATGGACAAGATTACCCCTGTAAAAACTCACGTAGATGGCACATGATGTGCTTACATCAAGGCTTACAGCCAAAAATGGATAGAAGGACTCATTTTTGTGCTTTTTCATAGTTAGAGGGCTAAAACTAGACTGTTGAAAGTTGGAGAGCTAAAAATAGAATTTTTGAAAGTTGAAGTGCACCTATTCCTTCTTTCCTTTTTACAAATTACTTTTTTGTGAGAATTCTTTCTTAGGTATTTTTGTGAACTAAGATATCTTTTCATAGCACAGGATTGATCATCCTTTGAGTGTTATCACCTAGGCCTACAGGGTTCATGTTTCACTAAGGGTCTCTAGTTTCTTTGATCTAGGGGTTCGAAGCTGATTAAATCCACTTATGACTCAAAAAAACTAGTTTCACATATTTCAACACTCGGGGATTGCTTTATTTTATTTTCCTGAGGTTTTTTGTGGTCCATTTATCCAGATGTTTTCTTTCTTTCCTTGTTTTTTTTTTCATGAAGGTTTTCTGATTCTTTCCTTCTAGTTTTTTTTTCATTCTCTCCACTCATTTATTTCTCTCCTTCTCTTTTTTCTTTCCCTTATTTTTTCGAGGGTTTTTTTTTTTTGCTTGAATTTTTTTACTTTTGGGTAAATTTATTTATTTTTTACTACAAAAACATAAATGTATATTTATGCATTGTGACAAATTGAAAATAAAGAATCCCCTCTTCCCACTGCTTGGAAGCTTACAGTTTCATGTTGTATTTCATTTCTTATTTCAAGATCTTAAACAAATAGAACACACCAAAATATCTTTTTTTTTTTTTTATCTATTTTGAGTTTTGTATAATTTTTTTTTTTTTATGAAATAAGAAGATTTTAATGAATCATATATAATGATTTATGTTAAATGATAATTTATCTTTATCAATGTTAAAAATATTATAATTTATGTAATAAAATGGTTATTATTAATTTTTGAAAAAAAAATTAGAAAAGGAAATAAAATTTTTTATAAATTTAAAGTGTTTTTTTTTTTTAATTCAAACAACTTTAAAAAACACTTTTATATTACTACATCTAAATACAAAACATCTTAATTTAACAAAACAAAAAACACCTCTATAAAAAGTAAAGCTTAAAAAATACTTTTTATAAGTCTATTTAAATGTTCTCTCTGTCATGGTTGAGACGTTGAGTTGACTAATAATTAGAAGAATTATTGGGTCCATTTGGACACACACCCAATATTTAACTTTAAAAAATTGAATTTTTAGGATGGGCTTTTTTAAGTTATTAGAAGTTAAAAATTCATTTGGATTGATTTACCTAATTGATTTTTCAAAAAATTTTATATCCATTTCAAATTACATAAGTATCCTTATAGATGATGAATATTTCTAAAAAACCTAACCCAAATCTTATAGTTTCTCTCCCAAAGAATTCTTTTTTTCTCTTGAGGCTATCAACACAGATAGGGATGGCAATAGGGCAGGTCAGGACAGGTTTTTAAAAACCCAAACATGCAATGCATTTCCTGAAGCCAGGCCCGTCCTAACCTGTGACCCACCACGGGTTTTTCAATCCAAGCCCGACCTGCCCCGCTCTACTTGCCAAGGTTATTCAGACCAACAAAGAAAATTTCCTAATTTTCATTTAGACAAAATAAATAAATAAATAATCAAAAAGTACAAAGAAATTCAAATTGAAGAACTATCGAAATATTACTACTACTTAACTCATCCTTAAATTATATATTAGAAATATAAGAAAAGCACATGAAGGAAAGATTGGATTTGACAAAATTCTGATGCAAAATTTCAGTCTAGTCACCGTTTTTTTGTGCCATATGAGACCATCAGATATCATCAGATAGGGACCATTTTCCTATCAGGGGAACATAGACAATGCCAACCACTTCTTGGACCTGGAGAAGCCCACATAAAGTGAAACTACTTTTAGAAAAGCTTTACTCTAAATGTATAATATTTTGGTGAGAAATTTATAAAGATTCTAGGTCACTTACGGAGACGGAAGCCTGCTGAATAATTAGAACTAGTTCTTCAAGAGTATGAAAAGATGACCAATCATGTGTGCCTTAGGTAGCTACAGAATCAAAAGATGAAGAAAAATATCACTACTCATAAATGTAAATCCAGAAGCAGAAAACTCCTATGTGACTGCACATCCACTGGTTTGGCACCAGACAATGCAAATGCATCCTAGGCAGTTGAGCTCTCATGAGCGAGAGCCAATTTAGCTCAAGTTCAACACCAAACACAGTTCCAAGGGTGATTTTGTGCGAAATAAAGGGGAAGGAGAGGAAGAAGACATGGATCTGAGACTGGGTTGTAGTAGTGGTGATTGGCGGACAGTGCGGTGCTGAGAGAATTAAGAAGTGGGGCATCAGAGAGAAAGAGAGAGGAGTGAGAGGAAGAAGATGGGAGGAGGAAGAAGGGGCAGAGCAGAGAGAAAGAGAGAGGACTGAAATAAAGGAAGAGGAAGCGGCCAAGAGAAGAGAGAAAGAGAGATGCGACCCAAGAAAGGGAGGAAGAGGAAGAGGAAGGGGAAAATTAGGGTTAAGAGTATATATATATATATATTTTAAAAAAACATAACAGGCCAGGTCACTGCCCAACCCCAAACCCGACTTGACCTTTGCACGGGCCTTCCCCTTGAAACTCATACTTGTTCCTATTTTAAAACAGGTCAGATAATACCAGTCCCAAACGGGTTAGGTCAGTTCGGTTATCCATCGGGCCAGCTCATTTTGCCATCCCTAAACACATACTCAAAACTTACTTCCTTTTTCCCCTTAAAAGGGGGCACATAAAAATAAACAAGGATATTGGAATTGGGGATTGGAAGAATTAAAGCGAAAAGTTCAGATTGGCCACCCAAATGAGATGTTTCTGTCACTATTGCTAGTACTAAGAGGTCTCCAAATTTCTCCGCTACCATTGATGTCATTCAAATTTATCTATTACATGAGATAAGCTTCTGTTTTCTCTAACTTTATCTTTCTTTGCACTCCAAGAGCAAGTGGCTTTGACATGTGAATTTCTTCAAAAAATTGCCCAATAGTGTTAAAGGAGGAAGATATAAGAGAGGAAAAAACATGAAGAGAGGTACAAGAGAAGAAATGAATTGATGTTTCTATTTTTGTTGAAGACCATGAAATTGAAGTGATGTAAGAATTTTGTCCACTACACAAAGAAGAAAAAAATTTGATGATAGATGGAAAAAAAAAAAAAAAAAATCTGGCCAGACTAAAAAGATGATGGTCAATGATTGCAGGATTGGAAATAGAGAGATGTGATATTATTAAATAAAGAAGAAAACAAGTTGTGCTTTGCACCGAGGAGGCTTGTGTTAAGCCAAGTTGTGTTCGATTTCTCCTTTCAGATATGCCATTCCATTGTGAGGTGACCGGAAGAGTGAGTTGTTGAACTATTCCATACTCTTTTAGATAGTCATAAAATTCTTGGCTTAAGTATTCACCAACTCGATCTGAAAGAAGTATTTTAATACTTTTACCTAGTTGGTTTTGTACTTCGTTCTTGAATTCTTTGAGCTTTTCAAAGGATTTTGATTTATGTTTCATAAGATATACGTAGTCATATCTACTTAAATCATCAGTAAATGTAACGAAGTATTTAAACCCACCTCTAACTTGAGTGCTTAATGGACCACACACATCGAAATGTATAAGGCCCAATAATTCAGTTGCCCTTTCATTGTGTCATCTTACCCAATAAACAAGATTCGCAATTTTCCTATGATTCAAAATCAAAGGAGTCCAAATATCCATCTTTATGGAGTTTGGAAAGACGATTCTCATTTATATGGCCTAAGCGATAATGCCAAAGATATGTTGGATTAATATCATTTGATTTAATCCTTTTAGTATTTATGTTATAAAGAGGTGTGTCGAGATTTAGAATATAAAAGCCATTAAACAATTGTGCACTTCCATAGAAAATTTCATTTAAATAAATGGAGCAACAGTTGTCCTTTATTCTAAATGAAAAACCAATCTTGTCCAAACGAAAAATAGAAATAATGCTTTTAGTAACAAAACGCACAAAATAGAAATTATTTAATTTTAAAACAAGCCTGTGGGCAAAGTCAAAACATAAGCTCCTACAGCTAATGCAGCAACCCTTGCTCCATTTCCAACTCGTAGGTCGACTTCTCCTCTTGCCAACGATCTACTGCTTTTGAGATCCTGCACATTCACACAAATGTGAGATCCACATCCAATATCTAATACCCATGATGTAGAAGTAGATAAATTGAGACAAAAATACCTAGAGTAAAAGACTCATTTGCCTTCTTCTTCTTTACTTCTTCCAAGTAAATCTTGCAATTTCTTTTCCAGTGTCCTGGCTCATGGCAATGGAAATAGTTTCCTTCCTTAGCCACCCCTCCTTTTGGCTTTAATGCGCAAAATTGGGCTTGGACTTTCCAACAGGCTTCTTTTCATTTTTCTTGCCCTTACCCTTGAATTTCCTAACCATTAGGACATCCTTGGGTTTGGTGGACTTCTTAATATTTGACTCAGCAGTTCTTAACATGCCAAGCAACTGAGGCAGAGTTTTTTCAACCTCATTCATGTTTAGTTATAACTCTCAAGCAACGATTGGAGTATAACATTAGTGGTCAACTCTTGACCTAGAAGAAAACCCAATCTCTCTAGGTTCTCAATATACCCAATCATTTTGAGGACATGAGAACCAATTGGATAACCCTCTGCCATTCTGCAGTGAAATAAAGCCTTGGACACATCAAACCTCTCTTGCCTAGCTTGCTCTTGATAAAGCTGTTTCAGGTGCTCTAGCATATCATAAGCATCCATTTTCTCATGTTGCTTCTGAAGCTCAGAGTTCATGGAGGCAAGCATGAGGCAACCGATGTCAATAGCGTCATCTTGATGCTTCTTGGGAGCATTTTTTTCAGCCTTTTTGGCTGTGGAGGGCGGTTCTTCAGGCACAGGACCATTCATACGATTCTGTAAATTGCAATGACATACAGAAACGACAATACTGATAGGTATATTAATCGTAATCTCATTAGAAATAATTCTATCTATAAATCAGGTTAGTAAAATTTCGTTTATACAGAAACAGAGTCATACTCAGTAGACCATCTATATCAACATACAAAAAGCTGAAATTAGTCAAATTTCTATATTATCATACGGAAACTAAACCTTAATAAACTTCTGTAACAACATATAGAAAGTCAAAATTAGCAGAATATCTATATCAGCATACAGATAATCGAAAACATGCTAAAAATCAAATTTAACAGAAATCGAAAACGTGCTGAAAATCGAATTTTACAGATATCGAAAACATTAACAGAATTCCAATTTCATATAGGCATGTCATGAAATCATAATTTCACATACAACTTGTATAGAAACTTCGAATCTGGCTCTGATACCAATTAAAGGGAAAGCCACAAACAAACCTTCTCCAGGCATCGATCAAAGGGAGTCTAGAGAAGGTACTGACATTACCTTTTTCAATTTTCAGATAGAAGATGAATGTCGGAATCTCTTCTGCAGTCACCAGCAAAAATCTCTGACCTTTGCCTCTACTTGGTCACACTAATGTCCGCTTCCAATGTACGTCTCACGAACTAGGCAATGGGAATAAACACGATTGAACTGTTAGATTCAATCATGAATATATTTTTTCTCGTGTTTCAATTTCTCTAAACTCTCTATATTTTTCTATGAAGACGCTCTGATAGAAAAGACTGGGCAAAAAAGAGAGAGGCATTCCATCTGAAAAACCCTAGAAGACTTCGTAATAAGAAATCTTCTGGATAAATCAATCTTGTTTTTGAATTCTGATTTGAATTCAAAACGTGAGGCCTATCAGAGTGTGACTGAGAAAAATTTATCCAGGTTCAATGAACCTGAAAAAATACAATTCAATCACATAATTAACTCTTAATTACATTTTGGTTAATTCCTATTCGTGAATTAGCCTAAACAACTTTAGCTAATTACGTTTAGGTCCCAAACGAGATGCTATACTTTCTGAATGTGTGACCCAATAGGTTCTCGTAAAATTGGCATTTGACATAAACGATATCTAATGTCATGCACAATAAACGGTGTCTAGCAACACATTATTGCAATCCAATTAACAAGAATGTCGGTAACAAGACAAAACCTTTCGTGATAAAAATAACATGTCTTAATCTCTTTGTTCAAGAAGTCGTAATTGAACACGAGTCATGGAATGTGTCATACTGGTAAAAGTTCAATATCTCAATTGTCAGCCCCAAGTAGATTAACTAAACCGAATAAGATAAATATCTCATATCTACTTATTCGAGCATGCCCATGCATTTCATAATCTTACTCAACCATCATTCTCTTGTTATATAAGAGGGTCAAATCCTATCTTGACCATTCAACATTCCACAATACAAATTAGGACATACTCAATACATGCCTTTATTGTCCACTTAGTTAAGAGTGACGTTTGACAATATCAAAGTATGC
>JAOXNR010052760.1:0-15700 GCA_028571225.1 Parsonsia alboflavescens | reverse complement strand
GCAATTGCCATCGGAAATGGATTAGTTTACTACGGAATGCCCTTAGCATTGAGCGGATTGGACTTCAATCTCTACTTAAGCGTCACCCTTAATGCCCTTTCCGAATTGCCAGCTTCTTTAATCGTGTTCATCCTAATACGAAAAATAAACAGGAGAAGCATACTGCTGGGATTCGGTTTGGTGAGCGGGATTTGCAGCTTGTCATGCGCTGTCCTTGATAACTGGAAATCTTTGCAGATTGGTTTGGAATTAGTTTCCTTCTTGAGTGCAGTCACGGCCTTCAATGTGTTACTGATTTACACGCTGGAATTGTTCCCGACCTGCGTTAGGAATTCGGCACTGTCGTTGGTGAGACAGGCGGTGGTGTGTGGAGGGATTTTCAGTCCTATTCTGAGTGCAGCCGGAAGGAAGAATAAGCTTTACTCTTTTGGGATGTTTGGTGTAACTATAGGAACCTGCAGCTTGTTCGTGGGATGTTTGCCGGAGACGAAAGGTGACGGATTTTGTGATAGTTTAGAGGAAGAGGAGGAAAAGGAGAACTGCAGGGATTACAAGGCACTGATCATATAAGAATAAGAAAGATGAATCATATAGGCACTGATCATGTGAACGATTTGTGAATTGGATAATTAATTTAATGAAATTTTCGGATGGTTTTTGGATTGAATGGTCACATTAGAAGGTATAGTGGCTGAAATATGTGTAGATTGCACACTTGAATTTGTGTCAGATTTGACATTCAATTAACGAAAAACAAACTATTAACTCGGCATGTTTATATATATATATATATATATATATATATATATATATGGAAATGTTAGTATGTGCTTGATCGTGCACACTAATGAGTATAGTAGTTAGTCAACTAAAGGTCAAATTTAACGGTTTTCATTTTTTTTTTAAAACAATTTATTAAAATTTAACCAAGTGCCCCTAAGGTTTAATTTATCCTTTTAGGGTTTAGTTTTATCCCTTTAGGATTTAGTTTATTCTTTTAGGGTTTAGTTTATCCTTTTAGGATTTAGTTTACCGTTAGTTGACTAACTCTGTATTCATTAGTGTGCACGGTCAAATACACATTATCATTCCTCAATATAAATATATATATATATATATATAAATATAATAATGCTATGAATTACATTTCATAGAGTGATCAGTTAAGTATTACTTCCATTCCTACATTAATCCTCTTTGTATTCTTCATCTCGAATATCAATCGTCACACTATCTCATCTATCTTGGGGATCAGATATTGAAATAATTTTTTAAAAAAATCAAGAAAAATTTTAGAAAATTTCGAGATTACCACAACAATTGTTATCGAAGTAAAATTAGACAAATTGAATTGTTTTACAAAACAGTTCTCATGCGAAAAAAAAAAAAAGGAAAAAGAAAAACGTTACGAAATGTTCTGAATTATTGGGGTGTTTGGTGGCAGTTGGGGGCTGTTGGTGGGAGCGGCGCAATGGCAGAATCATTGGTGGCAGTTGGGGTATTACTCTAGTATTATATTTGGAGAAAAAATGGGATTAGATTCTGCTTTATATAACACCTGAAGGTTTACAATCATTGAAATTACACACTTTATCCCTTCTTTAGAAAACAAAAAATATTATAGTAGAAATTTTCAAAAATACCCAAAATTGAATCGGGTATTTCAATTACACCCGATTTCTCGGAACATTTCAATCATACCCATTTGGATAGTCCAATTTTCACTGTATACCCAAATTGAGAAAAGAGAACCACTGACTAAATGGAAAAGACCCATTTACCCTCATTCAGTCGTCCTCCCCCAAATTTGTTAGGAATTCCAAAGGTTTGTCGCTCCCTTATTCACCTGACCTTCTACAAACCCATTCAAACGACCTTCTGGCAACCAAAATCTAGTCGTCCATCTCCTCTGACAACCCATTTGTTCAAGCTCCCTTTTTGTCGTGAAATTTGTTCACCGGTAGCTTGCCGGTGTCAAAGAAGAAGGTACACCGGCTACAAAAAAAAGGAAAAGGTTTCCCCCGTACCTCCTCCTCTACAAGTAAGTCGCCTTTGAGTCATTTAAAATTTTTTAGCCCTCCATGTTTATGCATATGGTTGTGCTGTGATTGTTCCGCTCCATGATTATGCAAATGCTTGTGTTGTGATTGTTCGTTTCCCTTTGCGTCATTTTTGTTTTTTTGCTTTTGAATTGGAAATTTTAACTGTTATATACCTCGATTGATTCTATCTTCTTTTTTACGATCTAAATTTTGTTCATAATTGAGGCATGTTAAGCCCATTTGGAGGCATGATATTGTGGTGTGGGATAAACGACTACAACATAGACTTTCTGGGTTGAAACAGTGGAAGGTCGGGATGATTCCACTGAAGGTCAGGATTATATATGGAATTTCGGTATAATCTATTTAAGGTCGTTGTAACATACGGAAGGTCGGCCCATTATTATTTCATTATTAATATTATAAAATTTTAAAAATCACAAGAGGTTGGGATCATCTATAGAAGGTCGGGATAATATATGGAAGGTCTGATCGATATTATTTCATTATTACTCATTTAAAAATCACCGAAGGTCGGGATAATCTATGGAAGATCGGGATAATCTATGAAATGTCGAACCAAAGTTATTTTATTATAATTAATTTAAAAATCACTGAAGGTCGACCCATTATTATTTTATAATAAGTTATTATTAATTATTATAAAATTTTATATTAGTAAATTTGAAATTAAATAAAAAAATTAATTTTATTAAATTTTAAATTAAATAAAAAAATTAATTTTATTATTATTTCAAGTTAAATATAAATTATTATTATTATTATGAAAATAATTTAAAATTATTATTATTAAAATATCACTGTACTTTCCAATGATTTATTATTAATATTATACAATGTAGTTTATACTATTAGTTTATAACTGAATTTAATTATTCAATGTACTTTATTACTTAATATTTTACAATGATCGGCCTAGCTTATTTTATTTTTCTAAAAATAAAAATACATTGTACTTTATTTTCGGTAGGATAAAGGATGAATATACATGTCTATCTACCAAAAATAATAGTAATAAATTACAACGATAATTTGTTTTAAAATTAAAATATTCGGGGTAAAGTTTTATGCAATGGTTTTAAATAATAAATTATTACGTATTTTTCTGTGAAATATTATGTTTATGATTTAAATAATACCTTTTCATGAAATAACAGATTCTTTGGAGCCTATTTTATTTATTGTACTTATTTATGTTTTGGATTTTTTTTTTATATTACAGATACATGGACCCTGCTAGAACGAGATGATCTTAATGGCATAGTTGTGTTATTCCTCCCGGTAAGATTGCAAGTTGTCATTGCAAGTATTTGTGGATAGCAGAAGTAGTTGACGTGGTCAGGCTCCATTGGGTGGAGGAGCGATTCAAAAAGGGTCCATTTGGACACATGTTGGAGCTACCCAGATATGCCGGATGTTTTTATGCCCGTGTTGCATCTTCTGTTCTTAGACTGGAGGTTCACTTCGTCAATGCTCGCCCCGATGAGATGCGGTTCCACATCGGAGGTAGACTGCGTCGACTAGGGCCTCAAAAGTATGCCTTGATCACTAGACTTCGATTTGACCCGGTGGATGAGAGGATTATAGGGTGGTCGTTGTTAAGGGACTCCGCATATGATACACAGACCCTTGGCCTATTTAGTGTGATGGAGGTTGGGTCGTTGGAGCAGGATGACGTCCTCGGGCTTGCTTATGGCATCATCATCGGATACTAGATGTTGACACGCGAGTCTTCACCAGTCATTCCATATTACTTGTGGTCCATCCTTGAGGATTTGCCAGCAGTTGAGGTATTCCCCTGGGGCACCATGGGATGGAGCATGACACAGCATTCCCTCCAGCAAGCCATTGAAGACGAGTCTCGGGCAACGAAGAGGCACATATACAGCAATGCCTGGGTGATACTGGTATGACTTTAAATCTTCCTTTTTTGTGAATTATTATGATTTATATTCACCTTCTGATCCTTATTGATGTTGTTTCTTTCAATTCAGTAGTGGATATAGGCCCATTTCCCGGTCGTACAACCGTATTTGTGCTCCAATGCGATGCGTGGAACTGGCCCTACACGACACCCGAGGTGCCTTCTTATCCGGAGCCCGATTGACTCTACTTCCAAAGTAGATTGGCATCTTATTTTAGATACGGTAAGCAATCAACCCTTCCACTTATGTTTTTTTATTATTATTATTTAAAATTTTAAACAATCAGATGTTCACAAAATTAAATTACGATGTACACAAGCATTTGCTTCATCAGCATACATCGAGCTAGATGAGCAAGAGCAGCAAATGCCTTATTGGACTGAATTTGACGCCCTCCCATATATTCCACCTGTTGTCTAGGGGGATGCAAAGCCCAGCTCATTCTAGGAGGTCATCCGCCGTTAGCCACCCCTCACCACGATTATAGAGGTTGATTTAATGATGTAGAATTAGTAAATTGTAAATTAAATAAAGATGATTTATTATGTCCAATGCTTTATATTTGTTTTATTTTTAATCAACTGCCCCGATCACTGGGGAAGCCAAGATCCCTGGGGATAAGGAGCATGCCGAGGAGCGACGTCTATCCCCTGTGAGATCGGAGGGTCATGGGACGGATGAGGACCACCACCAGGTATGTATCTCTTCATGTTGGTTAAATTCAAGCATTCAACTCAATATGTATATTTATCAATGCTTTCATAATAGGACCATTCATTTTGTTTAAAATTGTAGGACGTGCCTGAGAGTGTTGCTAGGCCCTGTCGTCTGGGTCCTACAAGTGACGACATTATGGCGTAGCTCAGGACTCTATTGGACGAGTTTGAGGAGCGAGTCCATATCCAACTTGCCAAGCATATCGATGCCCGCTTTGTGGAGCAACATAAGTGGGTGAGTACTCAGTTGGAGCCGCAGGAGCATCGGTAATTGCTCGGCACATGGTTGTCCTGCAACAACTGGGTGAGATAGAGCATCAAGTGAGTCAGGAGCAGCAGGCCGGTCAGAGATCTCCTCAGTCACATCAAGTTGGTATATGCAATACAATTTGAATTAGTTAGCTATTGATTATATTTTAATCAAATTTATTTTCCTTGAAACTAGTCGAAGCAGTTCATTAGTCCTAGGCAGGATGCAGATCCACCAGCTCCATTTGTGGTCGAGTCTACCCCCCAAGTTAGTTCAGATTTTAAAAATAGTTCTATCTTAGTAATAGATAATACCTAGGTAAATTTTCATAATTAATAATGTTACTTATGAAGAAATAAAATAAATATACCCAAATTGAATGGGTATTCTAATTTTACCCGAAAATCTAATTTTCGTGGAGTTTGTCCTTGGTGCACGTGCATAAATGGATCCGACATTGCTCCCGAGTTCCTCTATTGAATCATCAGTATCCTGATACTTCATGGTTGTCAACCAAAGCCCATCCTCCTTTTGCACGGGTGCTTTTCCTTTTAGCACTAGATCTTATTATCCGGAAGATGCCTTCTGTATCAACTTTTGTCAAAGCCTTCCTGACGCGGGCAGGTGTGGTAGGTTGAGAATTACGGAATTCTGTAAGAAATCTAATAATAGGAACTCAAGAAAAATAGAAACTTTTAGTTAGGATGAATAGTAAATGTGATGAACAGTAAAAAAAAAAAAAGGTGAACAATATGATGAATAGTAAATCAATGAACAGTATGCCGGAACAGTGACGATGAACAGCACCCCTCGATGAACAATGTAATGGCAACAATTTTGGAAACTTAAACTTTGGATAACCCGTCAAAGTTTGAGGCATTTCAATAGTCTAACTTCTGAACTTATCAAAGGTCAAGACAACGAAAAAAATTGGGTTCTTCTTCTATAATCAAATTTCAAACTAAAGTAGTCAAAGGACGAAGAAAGAAAGAACAAAACCTTAAGTTCACAAGGAAAAAGATAAAACTCTGAAATATTATTGATAGCAGATTGAATTTCTAGCTCCTAGGCATTCATCCTTATTTATAATACTAGAAGTTCTATGTTCCTAATCAGACAATGAAATAGAAACCAAGTAAACTACTAATAGCTAAGTTTTGTGTTCTTAATCAGACTAGGAAATAAAAATCAAGAAGAAAACAATAAAAAAAATAAAACAAGTTTCTAAATAAAATTCTATCTAATTAAGGAAATAAAATTATTAAACAATCTTAATCTTACTTGTCAACTTGTTCTGCGTCAGACTCCTCCTCTTGAAGAGAGCTTGTCCTCAAGCTTGCGTGTCTTCATGGAAATGAGAAAGGTGTTGCATAGTGAACACATTGGAGATACTGTAACCATTTAGTAGCTCGAGCTTTTAAGCATTACCTCCCAACTTCTCTAGGATCCGACAAGGACCAAATTTCCTATCCCTGATCTTATGGTAGTCGTCTGTAGGAAATTGACCCTTGGTAAGTGAAACCCAATTAAAATCACCAACATCAAATGGAACATCGCGTCGAGTATGATCAGCATGTTCCTTGTATGCCGCATACGATCCTTTTTCACATCTATAACAGACTCTTTTCCTTTTCTTCTTCTTTTCCTTGGAGACAACAACATACTCAGGGAAAACCTGCTTTTCTGACTTCGTTGTTTCCTCTCAGATCTTTCAAGGGTATTGAAGGTAACCGTTTGTGTTCTCCTTCCTTCATTAGTTGATTGTTTTGGGACACCATTTGAAGGATTATGTGCAGACACGGGTGATGTTGAATGGGAAGCAGAAGAAAAATCGAGATCCTACAAAACAGACACAACGAACTCTGAACTCCCTGATAGTCTAGGACTCTGATCAAGTGGACTTGTCACCCTAGCTATACGAGATACTGGCAAAGGGATAGGTTCTATGATAGGAGGAACATCAACAACAACAGATCTTCTAGACGTTGAAAAGGATTCTACAACTGATGCGATTGGAGTGGATCCTGAGTTCATGTCAAGGGGTTCCACTCTTGGAAGCTCATAACTGACATGAGGACCCTCATACTCTAGCACTATAGAATAGTCCAAAATGGCCCCTTTTTCAGGTAGAGGTGCTTGACTATAGGGGAGATAGAGTGAGGTGAATTCTTGAGCTAATGTAGATTTTGTTGATGTTGAAAACTTGGTTCGCATTCCTGGTCTCTCGAAACACCCCTCTGAAACAGCTCCCTTGGTGGCGGTTCTTGTTCCTCCTTGCCATCGTCATCTTCTCCATTGTGTCTACCGACTGGTTCAAGCTGATCGGCTGCTTGTTGGATAGCCGATCGCAGCACCATCTCTAATAGGGTTTGTATCTATCTGTCTCGACTCTCTTACACAAGCTGTATCTTTTGCCGCAGCTCTTCTCTGTCTTGTTGCAAGGCGGCTGGGTTTTGTTCGAAACTCCCTCCAAACATCGTAGATCTTTGCTTTGATACCAATTGACCCAGGTTGATGTGGTGGGTTGAGAATTAAGGAATTATGTAGGAAATCTAATAATAAGAATTCAAGAAAAATCGTAACTTTTAGTTCGGATGAATAGAAAAAAAAAAAAAGGTGAACAATATGATGAATAGTAAACCGATAAATAGTATGCCAGAACAGTGACAATGAACAGCACCCCTCGATGAACAGTGCAATGGCAACAATTCGGAAAAAAAACATTCGGAAACTCAAACTTTGGATAACTCGTCAAAATTTGAGGCTTTTCAATAATCTAACTTCTGAACTCGTCAGAAGTCAAGACAACGAAAAAATTGGGTTCTTCTCCTATAATCAAACTTCAAGTTAAAGTAGTTAAAGGACAAAGAAAGAAAGAACAAAACGTTAAATTCACAAGGAAAGAGATAAAACTCTGTAATATTATTGATAGCAGATTGAAGTTTTATGTTCCTAATCAGACTAGGAAATAGAAACCAAGTAAACTTCTAATAGCTAAGTTCTGTGTTTCTAATCAGACTAGGAAATAAAAATCAGGAAGAAAACAATAAAAAAATAAAACAAGTTTCTAAATAAAATTATATCTAATTAAGGAAATAAAATTATTAAACAATCTTGAACTTACTTGTCTACTTGTTCTGCTCTTCAGGGGTATCAGAGAGGTATTTACATGTATTCCGTTAATACAATTTAGCTTTCCCTTATTAATGAAGTTATTGAGCCGTTTTTTGGGGACCTTAATTGCTGGCATTTTGCACAGCTTTGCTGATATTCATGTGCTTGGAATTTTGCTGGTATATGATGAGTGCTGATTTTGCTGGTGTTTTTATTTTTTATTTTTTTTGTTCTAGCAAGCATTTGACTGGGGAATCCTGTTTTTCGAGGGGGGCTTCTTAAGGACAGTCCGAGATTGCACTTAGGATCTGGATGACGGTCATATCGATCAGTTCATCAGAGGGCTCCGACGAGCAGCTACATGGCATCCGACTGTCTACCCTATGGCAAGGATGTTCACCATTGTCCCGCCTTATTTTTACATAAATATTTCATTTAGTTTTTATCAAGTGTATAAAGTATTTTGTTCACATAGTATCATTTAAAAATTGCTTAATTTGCAGAGTGTGCTTCATTCCACTTTCCTTTCTACATCCGCTGGATGGAAGCTTGAGACGGCCAAGTTCGATGAAGGTTTCTTCACTTGGGTGAAGGGATATGCAATTGACGATGAGGCAACCTGGTGGATGGTTGATGAGGTAATGATCCAAATTCACTATTTATTTCTTTATTTTAAGTTATATTTCATTTTAAAATAATATAATATTTGCCAATGTAGTTGTAGGTCTTGATGCCATGTTGTCATAGTGCTCACTGGGTACTTCTACGGATCTCACCGAAGGAGGCAAAGGTGACTCTATATGATCCCAGGCCAGCAACTTCTAAGACGGTGAAGGATCGTAGGATAGATCTCATGTCCCTAGTTTGTAGGATGTTGCCTTCTCTTCTAGCACAGGCTGGCTATTACTCCAAGATAGGAGTTGCTGCACGTAAATCCACTTCCAAGTTCAAATCTGAGTTTTTGGGCATCAAAACCCTCTCGAGTCAGCCTGATTCGACTAGCTGCGCGGCATACATTGCACATTACATGACATAACTGGTGAGAGGGTTTGTAGGGAGGACAATGACATCACTAGAGGATATTCTAAATGTAACCCAACACATCAGGGACGAGATGGCACTGATCACGCTAGAGTATAGCATCATACAATCCTAGTGAATTTTTTGGATTCTATCATGTTTGTATTTTTTTGGATACATGTAAATTATGCAAATATTATTACTTGTTTTGGTTACATTATGTAATTAAAAATAATATGAAAAAACTACAGGTGATGAATGAATAATATGGAAAAAAGTTCAAGCAACATAAACAACTGGGGAGATGAAATCTGAGTTTTAAGGAGGCTTTTTGTCAGTTTGAAATGGTGGAAGGTCAAAATTGTATGCAGAAGGTTAATATAATAATCCTAAGGTCGTCATTATCATCTGAAGGTCGATGCAAGGACTTTGCCAATTTCACCTCTTAAAAGTCTTTCTTCGACCTTCAGAGAATAATACCAACTTTCGGATAACTATACCAACCTTAGGTATACAATTTCGAAGGTCGGTATTATCATCCGAATTTCAATTGAAGGACTTGGATAATTTCACCTCTTTAAAGTCTTTGTTCGACCTTCCGAGGATAATACCGACCTTAGACATACAATTTCGAAGGTTGGTATTATCCGCCGAAGGTTGATGCAACGATTTGACCAGTTGAAAAGACACCTATGCATGCATGGTTGAGCAGTTGAAAAGGCACGATTGATTCCCTGAAGAGCGGTGGCAGTCGAACAGTCAAGTTCCTTCCTTATTTTCCGAGTTGCTTCCTTTCAGTCAAACAAACCAAAACTCAGCACTAAACTCCACCGTCATCCTCCTTTTCTTTGGGTCTGAGAATCTTGGCCATGTATACTCCCTCTTGAAGGTCTCATGCCATTTGTCTAGCTCACCCTCGCATCAAAGAGTCCGGGCTTTCTCCCTTCTCGACAGTATAGACCTTCAGATTGAGGCTAAACCGATTGTCGGAGCTGGAGAACAAGTTTGGGTGTTATCTTTGTCAACTTCACCGTCACCGTGTCCAACTGACTATAGGTAAGATTTCCTTTTTTTTTGTTTTCCACGTTTAATTTCTTTGTTTTTCCCCTTCAAATAGATCTCATAATTTCTTTGCTTTTGAAGTGATAGTGTTAATTAGAAATTTAAGAGATGACGATGGTGGTGTGTATTGAACTCGGTTTTTTTTTTTTCAGTTGAACACAAACAGTTTGTTTGTTTTTTTGCAGTTTTTTTTGTAATGATTTATGAAATGTTGAGACTTTGTATGCAAAATGATGTTGAGACTTTTGGTTTGGGGAATTAGAATTTCTAGGTTGAATTGGTGGAAGGTCAGGATTATCCACTGAAGGTCGTTATAATGGGCTGAAGGTCGGATTTATCATTCAAAGGTCGAAGGAAGACTTGCAAAGTTCAAAGTTTGCCAAGTCTTTCTTCGACTTTCAGATGATGAAACCAACCTTAAGGACATAATATCGACCCTCTGTGGGATTATCTCAACCTTCGGTGAAATTTTTTTCATTGTTATATTTTAAAGTTTGCCAAGTCTTTATTCGACCTTTGACTGATAAACCAGACCTTCGGCTAATTATATCGACCTTCAATGATAATTGTTTTAATATTACATTTTGAAGTTAGCCAAATGTTTCAATGACATTCGACTGTTAAACCCGACCAAAGAATTGATAAACCTAACCTTCCGTATAACCTCCCGACCTTCCACAAGATGCTCCCAATCTTCAATGGGAAATATTATTATTTTTATACTTTATATAATATTATATTATTATAATTATTATAATAATTTAAATTAAATAAAAGCTTTTACTTTATGCAATTGATGATATGATTGATTCCCTAACAATGTACTATCACATCGACTAGCAGAGTGGGTAGTATTGCTTCTCCTATTGTTAATTGAGCTACTATCACTACTACTCCGAATCATTTTATTATTATTATTTTTGGTTTGCTCCTTTCTCTTTTGTGACCTCATTGCTTTGGTACTAGTAGTCTATTACTACTAAATTAATCATCTTCTATATTTCAATCTATATAAAAATATAATAACAAAGATTTTTTCTAATTAGCGTTGTGCCTTCCGTAAGCAAACTTAGCATACATGGTAAGTATTCATGGGGCACTACAGTAAAGGACACAAAGAGTGTTTTCAAAACCCGACTGTCACGGGTCTATATTTCCCTCATGCATGTCCAAGTCTTGAGAGAGGTGTTCTTGCGTTCAGATTTACTAAGGAAGAGTTTGCCTTGTAAATCTGATCTTGGCAAGAGTTCCTCCCTCAAGACTTACGAAGGAAACATGGACCTGTGACTTATTTCATGGTTTTAGAGAAACACTTTTTGCATTATATTCCACACTAAAAATAAAGAATTATTTGATTATAAAATTCACGATTGAGGTAGGCCACTTCTGTCTCGGAAATGTGAGATTAACTGTAGGAATTTTTTTTGTTCAACTGTCTCCTTTGTTTCTTTACTACAGAGACATGGATCCTGCCCAGCAAACGTTTCAGTTTCCACACGATACGAGGCGGGAATGAAAGAGAAAATTGGTTGGAGCCATATTGGTGAAGCGATCGGAGGAACTAGAGAAAATGCATGGTTTTGAAGGGGTTTGTAAATTTGGAATGAAAGATTTGATGAGGCTGTTCAAAAGAAAACCCGGATCTAAAGATGAGAAGGTTGAAGACTAAAGGAAGTTCCTTCAACCTTTCCGTCTTTAGTTCCTTCAACCAAGGTTTCTTTTGGACAGCTTCATCAAATCTTCTTTCATTTCTAGATGATGAAGCTCCTTCAAACTATGCATTTTCTTCAAGTTCCTCAGATTGCTTTGTCAATATGGCTTCACCCAACTTAAATTCTTTTTGTTTAGATGAGGAAAATAGTAACCTCGGGATGGCTCAGGTATTGTTAAATTTTCAGTAACTTCTCCCCAGGTTAGTTCGTATTTGTATTAGTTCTTTCTTATTTTGAACAACGTTTAAATTATGTAAATGAAAATGAAATAATATTACTTGTTTTATTTATATTTTGTGATAAAAAATAATATAAAAAAAACTACAAGTGACGATTAACTAACATGAAATAAAGTACAGGTCATGGAAGGCAAAACATGAATATTCAAATAATTACAAGTCAGGAATATTATTATTCTCTTACCTCTACAGAAAAGTCAATAAAGTTTGATAGTGACATGTCTCTTCAGCAAAATAGCTACATAAACACTGAAAGATGAGATTTGAGTTTGGAAATGGGGAAAAAGATTTTTGGCAATTTGAAATGGTGGAAGGTCGGTATATGTATGCGAAAGTCGGTATTGTCCTTCAAAGGTCGATGCAAGGTTGACCAATTGAAAAGACATGCAAGCACTTGAAGGTTGGTATTTTTTTTTTTTCCAAGTTTAATTTCTTTGTTTGTTCCCTTCAATGATAGTTTAATTTCTTTGATTTGGAAGTGATAGTGTAAATAGAAATTTATGAGATTGCAGAGGTGTGCATTGAACTGTGTTTTTATTTTTCAGTTGAACAAGAATAGTTTTCTTGTGTTTTTTTGTATTTTTTTAGGTTTTTTTTTGACGAATTTTCTTATGATTTATGAGATGTTGAGACTTTGTATGCAAAATGATGTTGAGACTTTTGGTTTGGGGAATTAGAATTTCTGGGTTGAGTTGGTGGAAGGTCGAGATTATCCCACTGAAGGCCGGGAGGATCTACTAAAGGTCGTTACTATGGATTGAAGGTCGGGTTTATCATTCGAAGGTCGAAGGAAGACTTGAAAATTTGAAAGTTGGCCAAGTATTTCTTTGATCTTCAGATGCTAAAACCGACCTTCAATCCATAATTCCAACCCTCAGTGGCATTATCTCGACCTTCGGTGAAAATTTTTTTATTATTATATTTTGAAGTTTGCCAAGTCTTTATTTGACCTTCGACTGATAAACCCGACCTTCACTATATAATACCAACCTTCGGACTGATTATATCGACCTTTGGTGCTAATTGTTCTAACAAAGATTTTTTCTAATTAGCGTTGTGCCTTCCTGGAATACCTTTAGCTTACATGTTAAGTACTCATGGGGCACTAGAGTAAAGGACACAAAGAGTGTATTTTAGGACCCGACCATCACGGGTCCATGTTTCCTTTGTGCACGTGCACAAATGGATCCATCGGTGCTCTAAGTTCCTCTACTGCATCATCGGTATTCTTACTGATCAATCAAGTCAGTGCTGAGACGTTCTCAGCAAATTTAGATTTACGAGGCATAAAATATTGTATAACGCATCGGTATTAGAATCGGATGTTTCAGATGGGATGATCTTCCTGCTTGTCTGAACGTTTGGCAAGCTCGTATCTCAGTAGGTTGTTCTGGTTGCGTGGTGTGTGACCCTCATCAAGGACCAGAATGTCAGGCATCCCAGGGTCTCCTTCGGATGTGTGGCATTCTGATCCTCGATGAGGTTCACATACAGCACAACTAGAACAATCTACTGAGAAAGAGTTTGCCAAAGGTTCAGACAGGCCTGAAGATGATCCCATTTGGCACATCCGATTCTGTTACTGATGAGTCATACAACATTTTATGTCTGGTAAATCCAAATTTGTCGAGAACGTCTCAGCATTAACTTGCACGTCCGATGCTAAAAGGAAAAGCAGTCTTGCAAAATAAATAGGGCTTCTTTGATAAGATTGATCGATAAGAATATCGATGATGTAGTAGAGGAACTCAGAGCACCGATGGATCCATTTGTGCACGTGTACAAAGGATACAAGGATAGTTGTAGAGAAACACTTATTGTGTTACATTCCACTCTCAAAAATAAAGAATTATCTTATTATAAAAACATCCTAGAGGTCGACCACTTGTGTCTCGAAAAAAGCGTGTTTAACTATATGAATTATTTTTTATCTACTACTTCCTTTGTTTCTTTATTGCAGAGATATGGATCACGCCTAACATACCTTTCAACTTCAACACGATCCGAGACAAGTGGTCATTTTGGAGGGTGCCCGTCCTGACGAGATGTTGTTCTTCATTGGAGTCTGATTACCCCGATTTTCTTTCCCACGTTCAACATTTATACAGCCGATTTTTTTTATTTTGTTTGTTCGGAGCATGTAAGAATGATATTACCCTTAATCTCTGTTGTTAGGTAGTGATGTTATTTATATCAAAAATTCAAATACACCAAAATTAAAAATGGGTATTCTATTTTGAACAGCATTTAAATCATGAAAATGCAAATGAAATAATATTACTTGTTTTATTTATATTGTGTAATAAAAAAATAATATGAAAAAAACTACAAGTGATCATTAAATAATATGAAAAAAAGGTACAAGTCAATGAATCATATAAAAATAATAATATGAAAATGATTACAAGTCATGAGGTTTGAACTTTGACGGTGACATGCATCGGAATCAGGTTTGACGGTGACATTGATATACCTCGGATGCAAAATAGCTACATAAACAATTGGGGAGATGATACTTGAGTTTGGAAATGGCAAAAAAGCTATTTGGCAGTTTGTAGTGGTGGAAGGTCGAAATTATATTCTGAAGGTCGGTATAATGATCCTAAGGTCATTATTATCATCCGAAGGTCGATGCAAGGACTTGGCCAATTTCACCTCTTAAAAGTCTTTCTTCGACCTTTAGATTATGATACCGACCTTAGGCATACAATTTCGAAGGTTAGTATTATCCGCTAAAGGTCGGTGCAATGACCTAGCCAGTTGAAAAGACACCCATGCATGCATGGTTGAGCAGTTGAAAAGGAACCACTCATTCCCTGAAGAGCGGTGGCATTCAAACAGTCAAGTTCCTTCCTTATTTTCTGAGTTGCTGCCCATCCCTTAAACAAACGGAAACTTAGCACAGAACACCACGGTCATTTGAGAATCTTGGCCATGTATACTCCCTCTTGAAGGTCTCATGCCATTAGTCTAGCTCACCCCCGTATCAAAAAGTCAGGGCTTTCTCCCTTCTCGACTGTCTAGATGAAGGAGATTGAGGCTAAACCGATTGTCGGAGCTAGAGAACAAGTTTCAGTGTTATCTTCCTCAACTCCACTGTCACCGACACCGCTTCCGACAGACCATAGGTAAGATTACTTTTTTTTTTTTTTACACATTTATTTTCTTTGTTTTTTTCCCTTTAAATGGATCTCATAAATTCTTTGCTTTTGAAGTGATAGTGTTAATTAGAAATTTAGGAGATGACGATAGTGGTGTGGTTTTTTTTTTCAGTTGAACATGAATAATTTGCTAGTTTTTTTTAAACTTTTTAGTGGTTTTTTTTTTTTCACGGCTTTTCTTATGATTTATGAAATTTTGAGACTTAGTATGAAAAATGATGTTGAGACTTTTGGTTCGGGGAATTAGCATGGTTTTGAATATTGTCTCGATATGCTTGTCTCGAAATTGTCCTAGTGTCTTGAGTGGTATTTTTTGTCTCGAATGGTATACATTGTGTGTATATCCTGTCTACATTGTGTCTGGAAATTATACATTATGTCTGGAATTGTGTACATTGTCTCTTGAAATATTTATAGGTTGTGTCTATAATTATTTAT
>JAOXNR010052759.1:0-15704 GCA_028571225.1 Parsonsia alboflavescens | reverse complement strand
ATATAGTGCACTAATTAGCTCTTAAATAATCAAAATTAATGGTTAACTTTTTTTTATTTAAAAAAAATAATAAATTTTTTCAAATACCCCTAAGATTTTGTTTATCTTTTTAGGGTATAATATATAAAATATATCTAAAAATAACAATTTTTTATTGAAGATTTTATTTTATAAAAGTAAAAGCAAATGTTAACCGTTAATTTTGACCATTAGAGACTTAATTGTACACTCTATACGGAATGCACTAATGCACTCTATAGCATTACCCTATAAATATATATATGAGTTATTGGTCAATCCAGTCCTCAAATTATACCCTTTTGGAAGCTTTGACCCCTAAAGGTTTTTTTTTTTTACTTTTTAGTCTTTAAATAATTTACATTTTGGTCTTTTTGATCGGATTTTTCACAAATTTCAACAGAATTTGAAGTCATTTTGACCAATCCAGTCCTGAAACTATATTCCCTCATGCTTCATTTTGCTTGGCTTTGTCATTCAACTGTAAATTCTTTAGGGATGATAAAGGTTAAAAAAAACTTTTAAGGACCAAACAAAGGGATAAAATTTGAGGATTGAATTATACAATAATTCCAATGTGTGATAAATGAATTAGGATTCTAGTACTTGAGAAGAATTGTATTGCTCCCTAAACAAAACAGGACAACATTCACGAACATAGATTTGAAAGGAAGGAAAAACATATAGAGATTTGAAAGTGTTGTGTCTGTCATCACTCCACGTACAATGTTATTGTCATTGTCTTCATCTATACACCCTTCTTTCGGAGGTCATCATCTAGAATCCCACCACTTACCACTGCCTCTATCATCATCTTCAATTGTACCGTTCTCTAAATAAAACAGGGACAAAATTAATCCATGAATCTAGTCAGTATTTTTTTTTTACTATTTGTAAGCAAATTCTAAGAATTTTTTTTTTAAAATTTTTTTTATACACCTTTCTATAAGGCTTTATACTTTCGTAGAGCGCACACGAAACTTTTTCAAGCTATCGAGTGGTGTTGACTTTTGCAATTCAATAATTTTTCCTATTTTTTTAATAATTTTTTCCCCCTCCTTTGAAATAAGTCTTATATTTTCTCTAGAGAATTAACTCCTAAGAATAAAATAGGAAAAGACGAACAACCAAACATATTCTTTAATTTTCCCAACATTTCATTCACATTTTGCCTTCTATATTTTCTATCTGAAATTAAATGTTTTATTTTAATTTATATAAATTTTAAGAAAATGAATTGGCTTAGTTCTTTCATTTTTATCCAAGACATATCAATTTCTTAACAAAATTTAATTAGGACATAATATTCATTTTCGAAAAAGTCAAAATAGAAGTATTTTTTTAAAAAAATTTATAATTACATTTTTTTATTCTAAACAATTTCTTTTTCTTTTTCAGGCAAAAGCAGTGATGTAGCTAACTATGCTATTCGACGAGCAGTTTAAGCTTTTCCACTCCAACACCGCCGTGAAGCCCAAAAAAGGTGATTGAGAGTGTTTTTGGATTGGCTTCTCTCCAAAATAAGTACTTACATAAAAAGAAAAAAAGTGTTTGTTTAAGCTTTTGTGAAAAAAAGCATAAGATTTTGGATTTTTTTTTAAACTACAAAAAATAACTTATGGAAAAGACACTCCTACCCCTCCAATTTTCACATTAATTTTTAAACCTTTTTCTACCTCTCTTTTTTTAAAAAAATATTTCTCATTTTCCTTTTTTAACCCGACCAATTGTTTCTTTCTTTTTTATTTTTTTTTAGATTAAAGGGAAAGTCCCTTACGGGCAAAATCCTTTCCACTAGTCACGACAAGGCTCCTCGTGCCAGTGAGGTGTAAATCAGGGATGTGCACAAACTGGCAGAGGATAGATGAAGAGGACGTAATGGATGACAATTTAATATCCATATTCTATGCCCAACGGGTTTCGAATCTCCACCTGCCGTTGGAGTTAACCAAAACGTTAAGTCAATCTTACCAGCTCGCCTATGCCCCTGGGCGGCGTTTCTTTCCTTTTTTAACCCCATGCCACCACGCCCGCCCCCGCCCACCCCATCTTCTGCTACTGTGCGGTTGTGCACTTGTGCTTTTTTTTTTTTTTTCTTTTCCTTTCAGTTATGTTTTATCCGCCCCTCCAAACTTCATTCCTTTGTTTCTTTTTCTATTACCGTATTTAATTTTTTTTAAATGATATATATATATCTTTATAGCTTATCGTGAATAAAAATATGTCAAAAATAGAAAAAATTAATAAAAATTTATTTATTATTATTTTTCAATATACTTTTCTTTTAAATTAAATATATTAAACAATAATATTAAATATATTATAACTTTTATATGTTAAAAATTATTATAAAATTGTAAAAAAATCATATAAAAAAATTTTCATAAATGCTTTTTATCCAAGCAGCTCCTTTTCTTTTTAAAAAATAATTTTATACAAAAACATCCAAACACACAGAACTGCTTCACCTTTTTTAAAAAAAGCACTTCTACGTGCTTTAAAAAAAACACTTTTTTTATTTTAAGCCTATTCAAACATATCCTGAATTTTGCAGCGTTGAGTCTTGGTTGTGGAATTAAGATTCGGTTGCGGTAAGTTGAAGATGAGGAAGGAAGATATGGTTAAGCTGATCAGCGCCGAGGGCTTCGAGTTCATCATTGATAAGAAGGCTGCCATGGTTTCTCAGACCATTCGTAACATGCTGACTTCACCAGGTTTCCTTCATCAATTTCCCCCCTCCAATTTTTATTCCTCTAGCAAGAAAGATCTTGAATTCTTGGAAACAATTGAAACCCTAATTCTGAATTCAAAAATTTTCATTCTTAATTTATTTTGGAAAGCGTTTTAGAGTAATCTTATGCACCTGGATTGATTATTACATCTGTATTTGCCTATTGGGTGTGTGGATTGCGTTTTGCCCGTGTTCTCTTCTGATTGCTTGCTTTCTGAGGAAGTGGATTTTGAGATTCAGGTTTTGATTCTAATACTTTATTTTCTATCCTGTTATCTATTTTAGGGAGCTTTGCCGAGACTGAACATGGCGAAGTTTCATTTCCTGAGATCAGCACCACCATTCTCGAGAAAATCTGCCAATACTTTTACTGGTCCCTTCAATATGCCAGGTTTTTCATTATTATATCTTCAAATTTCTTTTCTTTTTAATAATATTTTTATTATTATTTCTAAAAAAAGATGATAAAAAATCTTTGAACATGTAAAATTTCTTGTGAACATTCTCAGGGTTGTCTCTCCAACTTTTTTTTCCTAAAAAATATTGTATTGTGATGGACAGGAGATAGAATCTAACTGTTCAGAGTAATGAGGTCAAATTTTTATTGCATATTTTTGCTTTCATGTGCAAAGCAAAGTTACTAGCGGTCTATTGCCATGAGGGGATAAAAAGATTCGAAGTAAACAAGATGAAGATAAATATAAGAGATAGTGATGCCTCAAGGCTTCTGTGGTGCCAGATTAGGGTGAGAAAGCCTGTGCAAACTTTCCTTGCAGGCATTGTAAGAGATGTTATAGAACTGGTTTCTGGTGATCTAATTGCTTTTGTTCATTCCACCAGAAGTAAATAATGGGGATAAAAGTTGGAATCTAACTTTTCAAATTCCACAAGAACTTTGAAATTGAACTTAAAAACTGTCTTTTCATGCTGAATTGGGGTGACTTTCCTTTCTGGATTGTAAGAGATCCTATTGCTGTGGCTGTTGGTGTTGTGTTGCTGCCATTTGGAGACTTTCCCTTTAGTTAAGAATTTTTGTTCATTCCATCAGGAACAAAAATGGATAAACGAAACTCTGAATAAAAGGGGACAAAAGTAGGTGTTGACTTTAAGAATTGTGCAAGAACTTTTTATGAGCACTTGAAGCATGTCTTTTCATACTTGATTGAGTTGAGAAAAGCATGGCCAAAATTACCCCTGTTGGTATTGCAAGAGATGCTCATTGACTGTGTGACCTAAATGGTAATTGGAGACTTGCCCTTTAATTAATAAACTTTGTTCACTCTGTTGGAAACAAAAGAGAGAGACAAAAGCTTTGAGCAAGAACTTGGAAATTGAACACTTAAAGAATTTCTTTTTCTGCTAGCTGAACCTCTGAATAATAATGAATACATTAACTTTAAAGTGGTGTATTATTAACTTCCTTTGGCAGCTTGCTATTTTATTTTTTTAATACTATTTTATCAATAATGTTTCTTGCATGTTGCACCTCTACCTACTTATGAGAATGGCTTATGTAGGGTATGCTGAAGATTCTTGTATTTTACTATGACCCTGCAAGGAAAGTATAGAAAACAAAATCTTTTTTCTTAAAAAAATCTTGTAGCTGGCCTTAGTTATGCCATATATTTCCCCTTACTTTTTTACCATATACCACCCTGTTTATGGATTACATCGGAAATGTCTTTACGGCTTGAAATTTAACCATAAAATATATCAAATATGTTAGACAATATAATATAAAATTCCTCCCAAAAAACATTTGTTCTTATATAGCTACTTGATCCTCTTTATCATAAAACGTCACACCCTTGACTTTGTTATGTTGATGACTTTTTGACTTTTTAAGAATTATGTCCCCATACTTAATGTAGCTAGGGGAAGATGATATTGATAAGACTCGAGCACTCAGTATGGCTTCTTCTTCCCCTCTACTTTTTAATCAATTAGCACCCTGTGTATGGATTACAACAGAAACTGCTTCATAGCTTGAAATTTAACTGCAAAAATATTAAATTTCTTATACAATATAATGTTTAAGTCCTCCCAAAACACATTTGAACTTATATAACTCCCTAATCCTCTTTATCTCAAAACATCACTTGCTTTACTTTGTTGTGTTGATGACTTTCTACCTGTCTAAGAAGTATTGCCCAAACAAAGAATAGCTAGGCGATGATGATATTGTTGAAACTTATAGCTTAAACTTTGAAATCCTTGTAAAATGTTGCCATCGTTTTCATGTTTCATATTTTTGACACCAATATTTCTATCAGATGTGAAATGTGTCTAAAAATTTGATTTTTAAATCCCAAGAAGCAAAATCTTGTGGAATTTCCCAAAATGCTTTTCTGGCTTCAACATTGCATATATGTTGGATATTCAATCTCCCTACTATAAGTTCATTTTCTATAAAATTAACTTCTCTAGTTTAGAAGAGAAGATGTGTTGTGAGATAGAGAGCTTTGGTAATTGGTTATGTCATGATAGTGGCCCAGCTGTATGTCTAAAGCTGCAACATAAACTTGAATTGTGGAATATGGTTATGTTTTCACTTTAATTATATAGTTGTATGATTTACTTCTTTGGTGCTTTTAGTATCCACCCTTCATTCAAGATTCGTTAGATGTCTTGGTTATGCTGTTTAATGAAATATCTCACATGTTGGTAGATTGTGGAAACATGCTTTCTATTTGTCTTAAGAGATACATTCATGTGACATATTGTAGTCGTAGGACGATAGAAACTATCAAGAAGTGTGAGATGCAGTGAACCAAAAGTCTGGAAACCTCATGTTTCCTGCTTTTCAATTGCAATGTAAATATCTACAAGCTAAGCATCCATATATACAAATTATGAAGGCAGTTTAACCTTGTAAAGCATTTGGGACATTTTGGAGATACAACAAAAGAATTAGTCCATGCTTGAGCTGTAGTCTTTTGGCTATGGATTGAACACATGTTGTGGGTGTTTAGTATATGTGTGATGAGCATGCATTTAATGATTAATTATTGGGTGGCACTTAATGATTAATTATTGGATGGATCTTTATCATGTATGATGTCCATTTAATTGTGCAATTTTGTGGTAAATAATGAAATCTTGCTCTGTAATATAGTTGTTCTTTCTCTTCAAGCGTTTGATTTACACTGGGATGCCTTGTTAATATTGTGTTTACGTGGATTCTTGTTCTGCTCATAGTGGAAAGGAGACGGAGTTCCACATTGAACCTGAGCTGACTTTGGAGCTGATGATGGCTGCCAATTATTTGCACACTTGAAGACCCTTCATCTCTGGGCAGCCAACAACAGTTGATCTTGTAAGTCTTTTCCTTATTCTCTAGGCTATTAATTCCTTATTCCCCAGTTTATTTTAGTTGTGTACCAAAATCTTCTTATTACGTCCTCTAAACCAAGATTTACATTATTCAAATATTCTTCATCAGGGCTGATGATTCATTGCCTCCAACAGAAGAAGTGTAAGGTGGTGATGTTCGCCATTAGTATTCCATTTGGTGGTATTAGAACCTAGAATCTAACCGTATGATTTTTGTGCAACGAATTGTGGGTGTAAAATACTCTATTTTGATGAACAGTTGGAAGTACCGAAGGATTGTAAATAAACAAATTGAAACACACCCATATGGACGAGAGTGTTGCACATTGATATGAACTTTACTTGATATTTCTTATATAGTATGTTTTCGACCCATAGCCACAAACATTGGCCTATATGTGACATTAAACTGGTTTTTGTATACTTAATCATCTTTTGTCAAATTCACTTTGTAAATTGTAATTTATTTGTAGAAAGATTGGTACTTTTGATTTCTCACTTTTTTTGTTTTAACAAGTTTGGTCTAAATTCTTTTCTATTTTTTTTTTATTGTTTTATTGATCCTTTGCCATTTTTTTTTAAAACTTTGATCCATATCGATTTATTTTAGTTTTTTTAGTCCTCCATCTTTTATTTTTTTAGGCAATTGGTCCAAATTACCAGACAGTATATTTTGGGGAGGTTTTTTGACCTCTTAAAGAAAGAGTATTTTATGAATTTCATAAAGTAAAATATGATTTTTGGTGCTTCATGGTTTCTTTTTATCTTTTTTTATCCCTTATTTTTTAAAGTTTTTACACCTTGAATGTAAATCTTTAAAAATAAAATTTTTTGTTTATAATAGGATTTGAATCTTGACCCTTATACCTAAGTTAAAAAGCTTTAATCAACTCAGTAATTAATAATTTTTGTTATATTTTCATATCTATAAGATTTCTCTCAAATATTAAATATAAACTCTTAATAAATAGTTCATATATTAATTTTGTATATTTATATTTCGTAAACAACTTTTATGTATTTATATTATATATGTACGCATAATTATAATGACATGTTTGTAATTTTTTTAGATTTTTATATACGTGAACTTTATATCCTAATTATAAAATATAATTAAACAAAAAGTTTCAGTTATAATAATATAATATTTTGGATAGCATTAAGTGTATTTAAGTAATTTATTATGTTGAAACCTCGAGTTTCAACCAAAATGAATATCCAAACACTCAAGAAAAGAAGGATGAGGGAGGGAAAATAATTGATTAAGTTATTAATTTTTTAATTCATTTCAAATCAAAGAAAGTAATTTTCAATTTCACACAAGAGATAATTTTACTTACTTTTTTTTTTTTTTTTAGTAGGGGAAAAATAAATATTTTAAATTGGAAGAAGAAAAGAAACGAAAGAATGAAACGGTGGAAGAATGGGGTTTGGGGGAAGTATTAGGGGTGAGGGTAAGGTGGTGGAATTAGAAAAAGAAAATTTTTTCATTAAAAAAAGATGGGACCAAAAAAAAAAAGAAAGAAAGATAAGGGGAAAAAAGAAATATAAGAAGAAAAAAATAAAAAAAGGAAGAGAAATATGAAGAAATGATTAAAAAGATTAAGTATGAAAATTGGAGTAAGTATGTAACTCATGCATTAGCAGTCATTGAACCATGTAGGGTGTAAATTATGGTATTTTTCTTTTTGGTTCATAACCATGTGGTATGATTTCCGAGCATCCGTAGGGGTTTTATAGTGATAAATGTATCGGGAGAAATTTGAAAAGGACAGATGAGGAAGAAGGGAAAGTAAATTCATAAAGGGGAAATATGAAAGAAAACAAACCCATCATTTTAGGGATACTGAAACTAAGGGATGGTTGATTTTCCCACAGACACCCACATCTTAAATATTTTTAATTTAAACTTTTATTAATAACTTTCTTAATTTAAAAGTTACGAGGATAATTTGATAGAATTAAGGTTAAATACATTATTTATTTTTCATATAAAATCAAAAGTGGACATTTAATACTGAGTAGAGAGAGGAAATAGATTACACCATGTTATCAACATAACTTTATATGGTTAACTATTCGATGAATCAGACCATAATTAGTCGGGGAAGCTTTTAACTAGAGGGATATTCTCGAAAAAGTTGAGAATTGTGAGATGACCAAGGGATTTCACCAAAAGGATTATTCGTATTTAATAGATAAACGAACTCTGTAAAAGTACAAAATTCATATTTGTTAAGACTGAAAATCGAGATATGAATATGATTTTTGTCCCCTTTACATGGTGATTTGAACATATGGTTTGTATCATCTTTTATATTGTAATTGTTATAGCATGTCACATTATTGTCTACCTTGTGATTTGATAAAACCCCTACTGATGCTCGGAAATCATACCACATGGTTATGTACCAAAAAGAAAAATACCACAATTATGGGCCATAAAATGTGGGTTGATCTCCCCCCATAATTAGACCTTTAAATCCATTTTCTTGATTTCTCTTTTCTTTAATATCATAGTGAATAGAATCTCTATACTCTTTGCGCCAATTGATCTTAACCTTCAAGTGTGAGATTAAATAAGGTGATTTGTTAATGGATCGAATTACTTCTAATCACTAACCAAATACCCCATTACTATGATCAAACAATTTGTTAAAAAAATAGAAATGATCCAAAGAACAGTGACAATCTCCGTACTAAATGAACAAATTGATAATGATCATATCGACAAAAGGGATTCTAATTTCCCCTAGAATATGACCAAACAAAGCTATAGCAACATAATAAAACAAAATAATAAAAACGTTACACAACTATTTTGAAAAGTGAACGAAACATGCCCCAAAACTTTTGTCTTAGATAATAATTTTCCATGATTAGGAATCTATTTTTGACATAGAATTTTAGAGAAAGTATTGGGAGAATGGGTGTAAATGAGGTAATAAGAGCATCTACAATGATGATGCTTGGAGAGACACCTTAAAGAGAGAGAAATTAAGGGACATCCACATCCCTTAATTTGAGTGTTTTTTTTTTTTTTTAGTTCTTCCTAATTTTAGATACATATTCACAATGTTTATTTGTTATTTTTTAAAAAAAGAAATACACATTTAAACTATTTTATTTATTTTTATTCTTTCAAAAAATTAATTAATCTGAATCGTTATTTGATGATTTAACAAATGAGTTGACAGATGAAAATCATAAAATCTATTTTAGATACCGTATAAAGAAGAACAATTTAAAAATATGAATGCTTTAGGGGAAGATGTCTCAAAATAAATATTTAATTGTTGGAATCTCAGTATACACTTTTTGGAAGAATGTACCAATGGAGACGCAAATGGACCTATTTAATTGTAGAATTACTTGGGAGGAGGAGACACAAATGGGAGGGGAACACCTCCCTATTCCACATCCGATAAATACCCTCCAAATGTGGAGACATGGAGAAATAAATTAAGGTTCTTTTACCATATTATTAATCCAATTAAAACTGAAATGCACTTTTTTAAAAAAAGATTTTTTTTTTCACTTAATATTAAAAAATTGGATTCTCAAATAGTTTTTTTATAACAACAATGCTTAAGAAAATATTAATCTTTAAAATCTTCGTCCCATTAGTTTTTAAAATTTCTTCTTTTTTTGTGATTAATTTGGTGGTGTTCCATTGCTTTTCAATGCGGAGAATCTAAATTTAAATTACTAGTAGTTATGTGCTCAATTTTTGCACAAAAAAAATTTGTATATTTCACAAAATATACTTTATAACCAAATAAATAAGATATTTCCATTAAAAGAAATAAACAAAAACGTGAATAACAAAAACTACACCCATTTACGCACCTCTTGTGGGCGTGCCGGAGTGGTTATCGGGCATGACTAGAAATCATGTGGGCTCTGCCCGCGCAGGTTCGAATCCTGCCGCTCACGGCGACCTTGTCATTTTACTCCCCACCTCCTCTTCTTCTTTGTGTAGATTTTATTGTTACATTTACATATTGCTAAAAAAAAAACTGGACATGATATTACTTCTTTTTTTGCAAAAGAAAGAAATTCTAATTGAATTAGAAAAGCCTCCGTAAAAAAAAAATTGATGCATTCAATTTACTTAGATTGAGTTTTTTTCCTGATTATTATATATGATTATATTTATATATACGAAAATATCAGTGTGTAATATTGTGCATACTAACATGTGCAATGGTTAGTCAACTAACGGACAAAGTTAACGGTCAACTATCTTTTTTTTTTTAAAACAATTAATTAAAATTTAATCAAATACTTTAGGATTTAGTTGACCGTTAGTTCATGAACAGTCACACTTGTTAGTGTGCACAATATTGCACACATTAACATTCCTCATATATATATATATATATATATATATATTTATATTTATAAAATGAATAATAATAAACTTTAAAAACTTGAGGAAGTGAATCCTAAATTTAGGATATTACTACTAACATATTTTAGAGTCTGTAAAAAATAGCATTAAATAGATCTGTAGTTTCCACATTAACTATTCCACCCATTAGAATATCTCTGAAGAAACTAATACATTATTTTTTCAATTTTTTTATTAATATATATATTTTATTTTATTCCCTATAATATTAATATTATTGTACAATATTCTTGCATCACACAAGTTTTACTAATCTATTTACATGAAAATACTATAGAGTATTATGGAACTCAAATTATAGAGGGTTCCGGTTAACTATTTAATGGTCAAAATTAATGGTTAGCAATCTTTTAAAAATAAATAAATAAATAAATAAAATTTAATCAAGTACTTCTACAATCTAGTTTATAAAATATATTGACAAAAAATAATTTTTTATTTGATAGTTTATTTCTTTTATAAAAAAAGGGTTAGTTGACCATTAGATAATTAACCGGAGCACTTCATAATTTGAGTTCTATAACGCTCCATATAAAAGCCAAAACATTCTCTAACAAAACTCCACGCTAGCTTCTAATCTTTTGCCAAATTAGGACTTTTAGCGAAATGATATAGCCACAGTTAATAACCTTTTTCTTTTCCCCTAAAACTTCAAATTTTAAATAAACACTTATTTCTTCCTTGAATTAAACTATTTTTTACTTTTTTAATAAAACTGTTTAATTTCCTATAAAAATTTTCAATTATCTATAACTCCACATTTATATATATAATCGTTGAATAATCCACTCTCATTCCTATCCTATGTTATTTTCTTATTCTTCCTCTAGAACTCGATTCTTCATCCCCTAATGCATACTTTCTATTTCTCACATAGTCCATAGGAAATGATGGAGATTATTAAAGTGGTTCAATAGGCTATTTGCAAGGAGAATGAGCTCCTAATCAAAATAAAGATGGTGGATTATGTGATTTTTTTTCTTTCAATTTTAATTCAAGTTTTAAAATTTTATTATTATTATATTTCGATAACCCTATTCTATAACTAAAGTTTTATAATTGTTATTATTAATAGTAGTATTTTCATTGCTCAATGAGGTGGTCAAAGATACTTTTTTCCAAATAGAGATAGCTTTTAATCAAAATCATGATATTGAGTTAGGGTTTTTTTTTTTTTTTTCAGTTTTAACTTAAGTTTTATTATTGATATTATTATTAGTATTATCTGGACAAAATAAATACTTTTATATTAGTTATAATCCTTTTAAGCAGCTTGAGTAGTATAATCACCATCATATTTTAAGAGAGTTTTTTTTAACCCATTGTATGTCGAAAAATGTTACTTAATTTTTAAAATTATTTTTCAAAAAATATTAAAAGTATTACTTTACGCATTAGAAAGAATATTATAATAATTATTGAACTTCATATATTTAAATTATATATATATATATATATTTATATAAAATCATATATACGAAACTTTTGTGCCGGTCTCGACTGACTTTCTCTTTCTTATTTTATGACGATGAGGGCTACTGCGGAAGGCTGCTGGATTCCCAATTTCTCTCTCCGTCTGTCTGTCTCTCGAAGATGGGACACTGTTTTGGATGAGAAAAGGCATACCCGAATAACTTTTGGGCCGAACATGACCTTATCCATTTATCGGATCAAACCAACCGGTTTTTTCTCTTTTCTTTTTTAAATATCACTCTCAAAGCCTTTATGAACGAATAATATCATTATTCAGTCTAACATTAATGGACTGAAGACAAAAACATTTAATTGATAACTAATAAATATTTGGACTGGCAATTTCTTCCCCCCTTTTTAAACGAGCACAGAAATTTCATAATAGTTATTTAAATATAAAGCAAAAAATTATATTAATTTCGAGAAATTAAAATGTGAACTATTTTTTCTCTTTATTTAATAATTATTATTGATGGGTCCAAAGGAGTTGGATCGGGTCACCCCACAAATCTTGATAGAGCTCTACGATCAGCAACTTGAGAAGATAAGAAAAAGAGGTCACCGGAGTGGGCCGTCGCCTAAGGAAAAGTTCCGATGTCTAAGTTAGAATTCTGGTAAAAACAGTTCTTAAAAAACTAGAAGCCTTAGTTCTTTACTATTTTTCTCTTTTCTTTTAGTCCTTAGATTGATTGTGTTTTTTGTTAAGTAGAGAGAGAAAGAGGGAGTCAGTTACCTCCTGGAATTGGGCTCTACCTTACGTAACAATATTCAGTTAGGAAAATTGTGGGATTTAGTTGAATCCCGCCAATCGCTCCTAAGATCATGGAGTTTCCCTAAAATGAGAGATCTTGCCATTCATGTAATCTTCAAACCAACTTCACGCCCTCCCCATGGATGTTGAGGATCCCGAACATCTTTTCTGGTCTGGTCGTGTCGAGTGATCCTTGGCTCCTTAGAGTGGCCAGGAGTCGCTCACCAGTGGTCGTGGCATGAAAGATTTATGATTCGAATAGGAGCTTGCCAAGTCGAAGTGGTGGTCTGGCAAGACCTTAACTCAAGCTCATTTAAGAGGTTGAGGACCTCTGGGTCGGTGACTTGGGAGGTCGGTGGTAGTTGACTGCTTGCCCACTTGTCCTCGTTGACTCTGTGAGTCTGACTTTTAGGTATTGAAGGCATGGGGCCCTCCAGCTCATTTGGGTTGACTTCTGTTCGGGTCCTGCCCGTTTGAGTTGACTAGTTTGGGTTGTTCCCGTTTCACCCATCATTACCCCCCTTTAGGCCCAACAAGCTCAGAGGTGCCTAAACTACCATCTTCAAGTCGTTGCAGCAACTGGGTCTGCCAATTCCTTGTAGCAGCTAACTTCAAGGGTACCTTAACATTCGCGTCTCTAGTTGAGAGCTACGAGCTGGCTTATAATTCTTCGACTTCAAGTAGAGTTGTGCACACCTGGTCGCGGCATGGAAAGTACATGAGCAAGGCTGAGACTCATAAGATCGTAGGTCGTGGTCTAGTGAGGCCTCTGTTATGAACATTCGGAGGTCGATGACCTCTGGGTCTGTGACCCGTGAGGTCGGTGGTAGAAAGTCCTCGCCCACTCGCACCTCGGGACTCGCCTATGTGTCCTTCAAGTGTTGAGGTTTGCCATCTTGAGGTCGGGGACCCTTCCTTCAGGTATTAGAAGTTACCATCTTCAGGCTGTGGGTTTGACTTTCAAGTATTAGAAACTACCATCTCCAAGTCTTTGATCTAGCTTTCAAGTATTCAATGGTTACCATGTCTAAGCTGCGTTCTTTTTAAAGGTTGAATAGCTTTCTTCGCAACTGTTTGTGAGGCTGGCCTTTAGGAATTTTTAGAACTTACCATCTTGAGGCCATAGCTGTTGGTGAAACTACGCAGTTTTCTCGCAGCGGCTATTTCTATGAAAGGAAGCATTCTTTAGCTTTTGGAAAGCTTTGGCCTGAAATCTTTGTTAGAAAACTGCCCCATTTTAGTTTTGGTAGCTCCGACCCGCTTTCTTTCTGAAAAAGCCCTGTTGCTTCACTCTTTCTATTGTGAGAGGAAGTTGGATCGAGTCTGGCCCCTGAGATGTCAACCCGCCCCAGATTTAGGAGAGTTTTAACTCGATTCACAATATTTTGGGTTCATTATGTTTGATTTCCTCAAATCTTGGAGATTTGCATAAACTTTCTTTCATCTTGTTAGAATTCTCAAAGTTCCTGATTGTTGCTTCTTCCCCTTCTTCAGCTCGAACACTTTGCTTTTCTAGGACATTCACCTCCTCTTTCAGGACTTCATCGAGTGAGTTTTCCTTGTCCTTCTTTTCTGAAAAAATTATATTTTCTTTATCTTTTCAGCCTGTCAACTGTGTCCAGTAGTCCTTCCCCTCGGACCGAGGGGTCTATGTCTTCTTCTTCCTATATTGATATGGAAAACGGAGTTTTTTACTTTCCCTATGTTTTGCCTAGTGCTCCCTTGGTGAAAGCCGAGACCTTTGAGCTCTCTGAAACAGAGGCTCATTCTATATCCTCTACCTTGAGCCCTAGCCTGGTCTTTTAGCGTTGTGTTGAGTTGGGCTTGAGCAAGGGTGCAATTGTTGCCGCCGAAAGGCATGAGCGTGCCTATAGTAGGCGTGATGGACATATAGTCCTTTATAGTGCTAACCTCAAGGAAGGTATCTTGCTTCCGTATATTCACCCTTTGTTCTTCGATATTGCGTATTTTGGCACTTTTCTTTGGCCTAACTCATTCCCAATTCCTTTCGAACAATGGTTGCCTTTGTGGCTACTTGCCATCTTTATAGAGTTCCAGTTTCCCTAGAACTTTTTAGTTGTTTCTATAGATTGGGAGTTTTTCTGCAGCCATGGGTGCCGCAGGGTATCTTCAATTCACTCCTCGACACAAACTGGTTAGGCCCTTTCAATCCTCTGCAGGGGAGTGGAAAGCCCTGTTCTTCTTTGCTCGCCTCCCTTGTCATTCTCTCTGATCTGAAGCTTATCTAGATCGGAACCTTAGTCACACATTTTTCAACGAACTTCCTCATTTATCAGTTGATCAGGCTAAACATAGGGACTTTCTTTTAGACCCGATTGACTCTGGTAAACCCAACATAGGATTCTCCTCCCCTGTCTGGCCTGAGGCCTTCCTCCGCTCTATCAGGTTTGGACGATCGTTAGAGCATGACCTTCCCACACTTAGAAAGTCTTTGGAGATATCTTCCCTGGGTAGGTAGAACTTTTTTGTTTTCGCAGAATTTTCATGTTGCCTGGTTTGGTTTTGATAGCATTTTCCTTTTCCTTGTTTCTGCAGCAATGAAAACACCTCAATGGCTCAATGCTTACAGTTCCTTTAGGGGGAGAGGTCAAGGTTCAATTGATCCTTCCCCTGCTAGGACTCGGGTAGTTAAAATTCCCATTCCACTGGGTCGGGGAAAGATTGCAGGGGCTGAGAGGACTCGGGGAGCCTCTAAAAGAACTTCAACTATTGCTGGGATGAAGCCTTTCGACAAGCCCATCAAAATTTCGACCTCATCCTCTTTGCCCTCTCCCCTGCACCTAGATAAAATCACCTCAGTGCAAAATCACCTCAGGCTCTTCCAGTAAGGGGAAAATTCTGGCAGCCCTTAGTTCCAAACCTTCTTTCTTGGGTTATTGATGCAGTCGAAAACAGAATCTGAAGATTCGTTCTTGTTCAGAAACTTGCAAAACAAGAAACGAAAATAAAACCTGATCCAA
>JAOXNR010052758.1:0-15705 GCA_028571225.1 Parsonsia alboflavescens | reverse complement strand
ATGGTTCACCGCCAATCCACAGTATCTCAACCCAGCAGATACTCATCAAACACATTTTTTGCAACAGAAGTCCATTGCTGCTGCAACATTGGCACAATCTGCATCCAAAGCCGATTTTGTTGCTACCATGGAGAAACTTCTCCAGCAACTCAAAAATGAACCCTCTACTCCTGAAGTTAACCCAGTGCAGGAACAAAAAACTGAAGAATCAGACGAAGAAGATGAGGATCTTCTTTGTTTTTCAGATGACTAGTGACATCATCCATGACATCAGCCCTATTTAGATGATGTCAGCCATGACATCATCTCCCACTATTTCGGGTACTGTAGTAGGTTACTGTAGCACTTTTACTGTTCATCCGAAATTTAGTCTATAAATAGACTCCCATACTCCCCATTTTGTAAGTTCAGTTTTCCCCTCTACTTACTACAATCTAGAGAGAGAAAGTGTGAGCATCTCCCTCTCTACTTCACTCCGTCCCCTTCCGATCTATCCCCTCACCGGTTAGATTCTCAAATTGTAATTTATTTTCAGTACTTATTTAAGTTAATTAACTTATGGTCAGCTCTGCCGCCTGAGTTGTTTTACTCACATCTCTTTTATTTAATTTACTGCTTTATATTTATGGCCGGCCAAGCCGCCTGAACTGTTTAATTTGTTTACTGCTTTATGCTTTTACCTTGCTTCCTTTCTTAAATATCTTCCCTTTCCCCTTTACTTTTTCGGGCCACACTTCCTGTCCCCTTATATATATATATGATAACTAGGTTTAGACTCATCAATCTTTTGAAAAAGAGGTTTCGCTCAACTAACATGTGAGAAATCCATCGAAGGATTACACGAACTTTTGTTTGACATGCTCGAAAGATCACATCTTACAATTAACTCGAACATTCAAGGAGATATAATTATCCCCTTCTCTCTTTGATAAAAATACGTATATGCACATATACCTACACTTAAAGCAAAAAATAAATAAAATAACACAATTGCAGACGGAGAAGTTGATATGAAACACAAAATACTTCCTTACAAATCGATCTATCAATAGATCTTGAACTTCCTAATTTTTTTAGTATCGAAATTTCTTCACATTAGAAAAAAGAATCCAGCAAATATGCTTTTAATTATGCATGAGTAGGGGAATACACAACCAAAGAAAGAAAAAATCAATATATTTGTGAGATGCAAATTTTTCCTATATTTATGATGGAGATCAAGGAGCATAGATGGAATGGAATAATTCATAGAAGATCTCATATGAAGGTGCTTATGGAATAAAGGAATTTATGTACAAAAGCTTGTATTTCAAATACAAGGTTGGAAGATCAAGAATGAAGAAAGACTTGTTGGAGATTGAAGATGATATTAATAATGATTGGGAGTTCTTGTACAAAAATCAATATTTCACGTATAAGCATGAAAATTGAATTGAAAGAACAAGGCTGGAAATTGAATGAATAAGGCTGAAACTTTCAGCAAATGTGTGGAGACAATGCTAGACTTTTCTACAATGTTTGAAGCACGACCGTCAATGGAGGATGAATCAAGGAAAAAGCTCAACTTGTGGATGATAAAAGACATCAAGGAGGAGTGATTAAGCAAGAAATCAAGCCATTTGAAGCCTTGGAAGTGTGGCTGCACGAGCTGGACAGTTGGTGAAAAACTGCTAGAATTTTCGCATTTCAGTCCTCTGTTTTACAGCCTTAGTTATCTTGACTTTAGTTAGACTTTTCCACTTATTGTTAGCTGCTATCTTTATGTCCTAAGCTAGCTTAAGAGGCCTAATTAAGTCTCTAATCATTTTTGGGGCTGAGCCTATAATAGTCCATTATTTATATTGCATTAGAACAATTAACTAGACAAACACTTTTTAGAAATTTGATTGGGTTACTCGACCAAAAGTTGCTAGGGCTCTTCTAGGGTTCTTAGTAAAACTTTAGGGTTTATCAATTCTTGACTATGGTAATTGATTTGGGTTTAAGAAATAGACACTAATAGATCATATTGGAAGAGAATCATGGTCATTAGTCACTAGCTTGAATCTCTTGTTGAAGTCTTGGACAAAATTTCAAATTATGAGTGTTCTTGGGTTTGGATAGACGGATGTTCAAATCCCAGCCATAATTCAAGGAATCACATCAATTTACCTCATATAATGCAATCATTTTGGCCTTAAATCTAAGTAAATAGTCGATGGTTAACGTAATCCCATACCATATGCTGTCAATAATACATGAAAAGCAAGAATTGCAACCGCCTATAAAATAATTGTTATTGCATGCTATCACAAAAAAAAGTTTAAGATTTATCTCTGTAAAGTCATTAGCCACGTCACTTTCTAAGCCATAATCAGGTCTACCTTATTTTTCAAAATATATACAAGAGCAATCCTTCGACAAGATCTTTTCAATCACTTCCTTCAAGGCCACCTACAAAGATAAGGAATGATACTTCACAAATCGCAAAAAACTTAGAACAACAAATAAAATGAGGGAGGGAGAGATTGAGGGAGTAGGCAGACGATAGCTTCAGAGAAAACAAAAACTGAAAGCATATCGAATTTCAATAACGATCAGCGCAAGCTACTGTGCCAAAAACTTTAGAGGAGAGCTTAAACCCAAAAAAAAAATATGTCAAAAAGATCAAGAAATATGGTGTTCATGATTGATGGTGTTGAAAATGGACTCCAGGTCACCCCACAGATCCTGATGGAATTCCGCAGTCAGCTGCCTAAGAAAATGAGAGAAACGGTCACCGGAGGATGTTGTCGCCCGAGGAAGAGATCCGATGCCTAAGTTAGTGTTCTGAGAGAGATAGTTGAAGCTAAAGACCGTTCCCTGAAAGCTGTTCATAGCCTCTTAGGCTTCGGTCCCTAGACTCATTGTGTGTTTTGATTAAGTAGTAAAAAGAAAAAGTCTGTTACCCCATGGATTGCAGCCCTGCTTTGTGTAACTGTAGGCAATTAGGATAACTATAGGCTTTCGTAGAATCCCACCAATTCCTAGAATCATGGAGTTTCCTTGGGACGAGAGATCTTGCCATTCACATCTCTACTTCAGAGCCACGAGCTCGCAAACCGACCTTCAAACCATCTTCACGACCTCCCCGTGGATGTTAACTATCTCGAACATCTCTTCTGGTGAGGTCGCGCCGAGTAGTCCTTGACTCCTGGGAGTGATTAGGAGTCACGCACCTTCAGTCGTGGCATGGAAGATTTATGAGACGAGTTGGGAGTTATCAGGTCGTGGGTCGAGCTCTGGCTGTACCTCTCTCAAGCTCACTTAGGAAGTCGGTAACCTCTAGGTCGATGACCCGGGAGGTTGGTGGTAGTAAGTCGCTGCCCACCTTAGATTTGGTGAGTTTAGCTTTCTAATATTGAAGGCATGGAGCCTTTGGCCCATTTGGGGTTGACTTCCATCCAGGTCCTGCTCGTCCATGTTGACTTATCCGGGTTGTACTCGTTTTACCCATCATTACCCCAATTTAGGCCCAGCGAGCTTAGAGGTCATTAGTGCCTAAATTACCATCTTCAAGTTGTAGCCGTTAATGGGTTCGTCGATTCCTTGTAATGACTAGCTCTAGGGGTACCTTTCCGTTCTCGTCTCTGGTCGAGAATTACAAGCTGGCTAATTATTTTTTGACCTCAAGTAGAGTTGCGCACACTTGGTCGCTGCATGGAAGGTACATGAGCAAGATTGGGTCTCACAAGGTTGTAGGCTGTGGTCTAGTGTGGTATTTGTTGCTCTCATCTGGAGGTCAGTAACCTCTAGGTCCATGACCTGGGAGGTCGGTGGTAGGAGGTCCCTGCCCACTCGTACCTCAGGACTCGCCAATCTGACTTTCAGGTATTAAGTATTATCATTTCCAAGTCACAAGTCTGACCTTCAAGCATTAAAGACTGCCATCTTGAGGTCGGGGGCCTGACCTTTAGGTATTTAGAGTTGCCATCTCTAGGTCATGGGCCTGACTTTCAATGATTCAGAGTTACCATCTTCAAGCCGTGGCACTATTCTTCAAGCATTATGAGCTACTATCTATAGGATGCATCCTTTGAAAAATCGAACAGTTTTCTTGCAACAGCTCATGAGGCAGACATTCAGGTATTGAGAGTTACCATCTTGAGGTTGCGGCCCTTTGAAAACTTGTGCTATTTTCTCACAATAGCAATTTTTGGAGAGAAGATGCGTGCTCTTTGTTTTGGGAAACTGTTGGGCAGTCTGGACTGGAAAGTCTCAATGCTTTGCTTAAAACAGTATCTGACCTGTTTCAGACTTGGGGAGATTGACCCGCTTCAGTAAATCCAAGGTTTCCTTATTCAATATAACTTGAATACCTTCAAATTTGGGATTTACTTGAACCTCCATTTATCGGGCAAGGATTTTACAAACCTTTTTTGAGTTAGGGCTTTTCTCCTCCTCCTCCGGGCATTCGACTTTCCCAGGATTATCTTTCTTTCTTTCTTCAAGACTTCACTGAGTGAGTTTTCTTTCTTTTTTGAAGAAAATGTTCCTTTTTTCTCTCTTTGATATGTCGACTGCGTCCCCCTCTTTGTCTTTTGTATCTAGTATCCCCTCTCTCCAAACATAAGAGACAACATCTTCTTCTTCCTTGGTCGACTTGGAAAATAGGGATTTTTATTTTTCTCTAGTGTTGACTAGAGCTCCCTTGGTAAAAATTGAAACCTTTGAGCTCTCTAAAACCGAAGCATATTCTCTATCTCCTTCTTTGAACCCCAGTCATGTTTTTTAGCTCTGCGGTGAGTTGGAACAAAGGAAGGGTGAAATTATTGCAACCCAAGAGCATAAGTGTGCTTTCAGTAGGCGTGACGGACACATAGTCCTTCACACTTCTAGCCTCAGGGGACGGGTTCTCCTACCTCACATTCCTCCCTTATTTTTTGACCTTGCCTTCTTTTGGCACTTTTCCTTAGCCCAGCTTGTACCCAACTCTCTTTGGACAGTAGTTGCTTTCATGGCAACCTGTCATCTTTATCGAGTTCCAATCTCTCTGGAGCTTTTCAGATGCTTTTATAGGTTGGGGGTCTCCTCAGCATCCAAATTCGCTAAGGGGTATCTTCAGTTTTCTCCTTGGCACAAGCTAGTTGGCCTTTTCCAATCTTCTGTGGGGGAATGGAAATCCTCTTTCTTCTTAGCTCACGTTCCTGACCATTTGGTTCATTCCGAGGCTTATTTAGATTGGAACCTAAACCGCACATTGTTCAATGACCTTCCAGACCTATTCGTTGCTCAGGCCGAGCATAGGGACTTCCTTTTGGATCTAGTTAGTTTTGGCAAGCCTAAGTTTGGGCACGCCTCCCCAGCTTGGGCTGAGGTCTTCTTTCACTCTACTAGGTTAGAAGAACGGGCAGAGCCGGACCTCCCTTCCCTCAGAGAAACTGTTGGGATATCTTCTTTTGGTAGGAAATCTCACTATGTTTACCGAACTTTGGCTCTTACTATCCTGGCTTTAATAGTTTTCCTTCTTATTTCTTGCAGTAATGAATTCATCAGAGTGGCTTTGTGCTTTTGGACCTTCTCAAGCCTCTGAATTTAGAGGTCGAGGCCCTGCTAGTACCTTCCCTGCCCGTGCCTCTGCTGTCAAGATTCCTGTTCCCCGGAGTAGGGAAAAGGTTGCAGTAGCTGAGAGGACTCGAGGTTACTCCAAAAAGGATTCAACTACTGTGGGATGGAGCCTTTCGATAGGCCCATTAAAATTTCAACTTCCTCGTCTTCTCCCTCTTCCAGCATGTGAAAAGGATTGCTCCCAACCCTAATGGGAAGGGAAAAGCCTTGGCGACTTCCAAGTCTCAACTAGCATTCCTGAGGCGTGCCATGGAATAGGTGTCTGAGACCTTTAAGAAGCTGGGAGGTGCTACGTGCGCTTTTCACACCAATAAAGCAGCTGTGAGGTGGGTCCCTAATCTTGCCATGGAAGCATCGGACTCTTTGCTACAATGGCCCCATGCTCAATCCTTTTTTATGGAGTGCACTCCATCGGTTGACTTGGAAATTTGCCGGCAACTCACAAACGAGGAGCTTGACAGGTTTGGCTCCTCCTTTCTTGCTACGGTGAGCTTTTCGCAATCTTTATGTCTTCCTATGTCTGACTTTGTTCTATACTGAGTACGTTATTTGACCCCTTTCCTTCAGCGAGTCGATGAGAAGGGAGGCTGTGAGGGCCAAAAAGGATCAAGAGTTTACCTCCCTACTTTCTGAGCTGCAAGATGCGAAAATTCACATGGAGAAAGAGGTTGCCGAGCTCACTACCTCTGCTGAATCATCCAAGGCCTCTGGCGTGCATTCTAAGCAACTTCTTGTTGCATGCTAAAGAGATATGGCAGAAGCTATGGTTGCCAATGACGCTATCTCCAAGGTTCTGGACACGGTTGAGAAAAAGGCAACCGAGTAGGAGGAGCACATCAAAACGCTCGAGGCAAAATTTGATGAGCTCCAGGGGCTCTACGATGGGGAAGGCAACTTGGTGTTGGAAAGGCTAGAGGAAGTCCCTACTTTCCAATAGTACTTGCAGTCGCTACTGTGGCCCCTGTTGATCTCTCTATATGCGGAGGTGGTTGATGACCTTATAGGGCTTAATTCAGGGATGAAGACTAACTCAAATTTTGATGCCTATTTTTATCATCCGGAGTTGGCAGTTCCTCTCTCCTGGCAGTAGGAAAACCCAAAGCAAACTTCCCCTGAAGAGGTAGCTGCCGTTGAGATGTTGACCCAGGTTGGTTAGGCTGATGAAGGCTCAATGCGGAAGGGGAAAACTCCTGTTGAGGCTACCCCTGAATTCGAGGAGATCTTGGACATCATCCCTCGAGCAATGGTTTCTCCTCAAGGTATTCTTCTGTTCCTGGGCACAAATGCTTTTGACAAGATGTTTCCTCAGCTTATGTATGATTATTTAGGGGAAGGTACTGGACCTTATCCCAGTTTTCCTGCTTGCTCCAATGCTACTTTATCTAACCATGTTGTTGGCTTGTCTAACAGAATCTTCTGGTGCAGTCCCTCCGAGCAACCCTATGGCTCCTCCGAGTGGCTTCGTCCCGACTAACTTCCTGGCCGAGGAAGAGGGAGATGCGGATCATGTGCCGCTTGTGCAACATTCCCAAAAGTAGTCCCGGGCTTCCTCTAGTTTTAGGATTTTTGACTCTTTATTTTTCGCAAATACAATGAATATTCAACATAGGTCTGTTTGTGGCCTTCTGTCTTTTCTTTCTTTCTTTTATATAACTACTTCATTCTTTTGCCCATGCTTTAAGCTTCATAATTGCTTCATATTTGCAATTTTTCTGCAATTGTCAAATGTATTCAGATTTATTTTAGCACAATAGCAAATAATATAGGCGAAATCAGCACAGTATCCATATAGGCCTTAAAAAACTTAGCTTTAAAACTATGCTTTGTTGAATCTGAACTATTGAGTTCGCCATAGTGTTGGGCGAGGTTCTTTTGGTCTATATTTCTGAGCTCAACTACTGGCTCCGCGAGGCCTGCAATGTCTTAGATGGCCCTTAGGCGTAGAACTTTTTCAAGTGGCAAGTGTTCCAGGGCCTTAGGAGTTACCTTCTTTCAAGGTCAAGCTCCCTTCTTTGTGTACTTCTTGGACTATGTAAGGTCCTTCCCAACATTTTTGCAGCTTGGTCAGTTGTCCTTGCTTACCGACATCTGATCTCTTGATGATCAGTTCTCCAATCGTGAAATGTTTTTCTTTCACTATTTTGTTGAAAAAATTTGTTACCTGCCTTTTGTAAGTTCTATCTACTTCCATTGCTTTGTTCCTTATTTCTTCAAGGAGGTCGAGGTCTGCCCTTCTCTCCCTCTCGTTTATGATTGAATTGTATTCGGTCAATCTTAAAGATGTCATTCCAACGTCAATTGGCATTACTACCTCTGCTCCAAAGCACAAGCTAAATGGTGTTTCTTCAGTAGCTTTTCTTGGTGTGGTTCTATACACCCATAGTATACTTGGGATTTCGTCTGGCCAGTCAGCCTTCCTTTCGACCTTCTTTCTCGAGCTCGGTAAGTCTCTTCTTGAGTCCTTCCAAGATGGTTCTATTTGTGACCTCAGCCAAACCATTAGCTTGGGGATGAGCTACAGAGGTCAGTCTCTGTTCAATGTTGAGATTTTCGCAAAAGGTCTTGAATTGGTCACCGATGAATTGTCGCCCATTGTCGGATATGATAGCTCGAGGAATGCCAAATCTGCAAACGATGTTCCTCTATACGAATGACTGGACCTTCGGTGATGAGATTACTATCATAGGTTTTGCTTCAACCTATCGGGTGAAATACTTCACGGAAAATATGAGGAAATTCACACCCCCCACCCCTTTCAGGAAAGGCCCCAGAATATCAATGCCCCATATATCAAAAGGTACTGATGTGTTGATAGACTAGTAGTGGGCGGTAGGTGTGATTTGTTTCCGTACAATTGGCAGCTCACACACTTCTGTGTGATCTCCTCAATGTCTGAAACCATGGTAGGTCAATTATATCCTATCCTTAGTATTTTCTTGGCAATGGTTTTAGCTCCTATATGTGATCCACATCTTCCGTTGTGTACCTCTTCAATGACATACTATCCTTCTCCCTTGCTTAAGTATTTGAGCATGGGCCAAATGTATGATCTTCTATATACTTCGTCATCTCCTATTAGGACGTAGCGAGGTATCCATCTCTGCACTTGGCGAGCTTCTCTTGGATCTTGCAGTAAGTCGCCATGTTTGAGGTATTTGTAGATTGGATACCTCCAGCCTGCTTGATCCTCAATAACGAAATTCTAATCTTAAGCTATGTTGGGAGAGTGCAACTATTCCACGAGCAGCTCGACATTCGTTCCAATTACCTCTCAGTATACTTTAGACTGTGTGTCTATTTCTGAATTTTGCTCTCTGGGAATTTGCTTGATCAAGAAGTAGTCAAGCTTAGACACCATATCCCTCTTCTGAGATATTTGATCATGTTATCTTCTCTCGCTGCGTATTCCCCAGAAACTTGGTTGGCTATGATCTGTGAATCTGTTTTGGTATGCAGTTTCTACACTCTAAGAGCTCTTATAAGTCTTAGACTTTGCTAAGAGAGTTTCATACTCGGATGCATTGTTCGAGGTTGGGAAGTTGTACTTCAGTGAGTAAGGGATCCTCACTCCCTCAGGGCTAATCAGCACAATTCCCGCAAAAATAATTTTCTTTCTCCGTGGAACCATCTATGTACATGGTCCAGATACGGTCTTCACAAGTGCTAGCGAGCTCCAATGGAACTTTGGTACATTCTTCTACAAAGTCTGAGAGGGCTTGAGCTTTGACGGTCTTCCTTGGCTCAAAATTGGTTTGATAACCTAAGAGCTCGAGGGACCATTTCATCGTTCTGCCTTATAATTCAGGCTTCGAAAGAGCTTGCTTCAATGGTAAGTTGGTTAAGACTTTTATTGGGTAAGTTTCAAAATATGGCTTTAGTCTCTTTGAAGAAATAATGATAAGGTACAAGAAATTCTCGAGGTCCGAATATCTAGTCTCATAGTAGACATAGAACTGTAGGCCTGACCTTTCTACCAATAGGGCTAAGCTGACTGCTTTCTCAATCACAGTTTGGTATATGCAAATTTCCTCACCCGACCTCTGAGAGACGAGTTGAGGAGGCTTTCCTATGAAGTCCTTCAATCTAACAAACGCAGTTTGGCAGTCTTCGGTCCACTAGAAGTCCTTCGACTTCTTTATGGGATCATAAAATTTCTCCCCTTTGTCTGCCATTTTACTAATGAAATGCCCCAGTGCTGCCATTTTTCCTGCTAGGCTCTGTACCTCCTTGAGGTTTCTTGGAGGCTCCATATCAAGTAGAGCTTTGATCTTGTCTGGGTTGGCATCAGTGCCTCTCTCTAAGATCATGAAACTGAGGAATTTGCCTGTTGAAACTCCAAAGGTGCATTTCTCGCGATTAAGCTTCATGTAAGCAACTTTCAAGGTCAAAAAAGTTTCCCTAATGTCCTCGATGAAATCTTTTAAGGTCTCGGACTTGATCAATACATCATCTACATAGACCTCGATGTTCCGCCTGAGCTGTTTCTTGAAAATCTTGTGCATTGCCCGCTGAAATTCAACTCCTGTGTTTTTCAGGCTGAAGGGCATCTTGGTGTAGCGATAGGTTCCGACCTCTGTGATGAAGGAGATCTTATCCATGTCCTCAATGGCCATCGAGATTTGATGGTACCCTTTGTAATCATCTAGAAAGCATAGCCACTGGCATCTGGCCATTGAATCTACCATCTGATCTATGCTCGGAAGAAGGTAGGAGTCCTTATGGCAGTACCTTTTGAGTGTGGTGAAGTCCACACACGTCCTCCATGTCCCTCAATTCTTTAGCAACCAGATTGGCCAGCCATTCAAGGTATACTACTTCCTTCAGAATCCCAACGTTGAAAGGGGCTTGGACTTCCCGAGCTATGACCTCATTGCGCTCGGGAGCAAAGGTCCTCTTCTTTTGTTTCACTGGTTTGGCTCCTGGCTTGAGCCTGACCCGATGTTCAACAATCGTTCGGTCGACCCCCTTGAGGTCATTGGGTTGCCAGGCAAAGACCTTCAAGTTTTCTTCAAGGGAATCCACTAGTTTCCGTTTGATCCTTGGAGGTAAAAGTTCTCCCATCTTAATCCCTTTTTTAGGGAATTTGCGGTTGAGGAATACTTTCCCTCCTCTTCCTACCGCCTGGATTCAGAGGTGATCGTCCTTCTTGGCAGATCGATGCGTTCCTCTTGCATGACCTCTGGCAAGCTTTCTTGTTGCCCTCAACTAGGTAACACTTGGCAGCAGCTTGGCTATCTCCTTCCAGGACGATTCAGGTGTCTCCGACCTGGATTCTCATATTGTAATTGAGTAGGGAGATTTATGCTCTCAAGTCCATGACCGCGCTTTGGCCAAGGATGGCATTGTAAGTTACGGGGGCGTCCACAACCATCCACTCCATCATCTCGGTGATTTCTTGATTGTCTATGCGGATTGTGGTTGGGACCTGTAAGACTCCATCGGCATAAGTTGTGCTACTGTTAAAGCTGGTCAAAGCCATGTTTGACTTCATTAGTGAGCTTTTGTGAATTCCCATCTGGTCGAATGCTTTGTGGTACATGACATTGACAGCACTGCTAATGTCCACCAGAATTTTTCTCACTAGGAAGTCACCAATCCGGAGTGACATTGTCAGGGGTTCTGAATTCCCAACTCGAGCTCGCTTGGACCTCCTTTCGATGGCATTTATCTCACAAACTAAAAGTCTCGGATTATGCGGTACTACTGGTGGCAAATGTGCGGGGCCTACATTCTTGGCTAAAAACTCTTGCAAGTGGCCCTCCTTTATCAGCCTTTCAATCTCACTTTTGAGGTTGAAGCAATCCTCCGTGAGATGTCCATGATCCTTATGGTAGTGGAAAAATTTTGCGGGATCTCTTTTGGCCACAGGACTCTTGAGAGGCCTTGGTGGCTTCTGGAGGCCTCTTTTCTCCATAACCACCATGATATCTGCTCGTGGCGCCTTGAGTGGAGTGGTCACAACGTCGGGGATGGTCTTTCTCCTCTTTTCTGAAGTCCCTCACTTGGGGTGAGGGTCTTTCCTATCCCGCTTTGATTTTTTAGGGCTCTTCGGATGTCCTTTGTTGTCTTTTTTTGCGACTGAGGTGAAGTCAGGGATATTCTTCTGGATCTTTATTTCCTCAGCCTTGATCAGTTTTTCCAGGAGCATCTGCAGCTCCTTGATTACTTTTACTAGTTCTTCGGCCAGCCTAAGGGCCACATAGCCTTCTTGCAACCCTTGCTTGAAAGCAGTGATGTATATGGCATCATTTTTCTGTTCAATCTCCACTGCTTCATCGTTGAAATGATTGTAATAGCTTCCGGTGCTTTCCCCAACTTTCTGTTTCATGAGGAATAGGATCCTTCTCGTGCTACTTTGGTGGTTCTTCAAAACTCAAGATGTTTGCCTTAGGAATGCCCTTGAACCAAGACTGGGCTTTTTTTATCATTGTTGATCGAAATGCTCGGCACTTGACGTGGTCGGGGTGTTCGTACATCTCCACGTAATAGACGTATTCATCAATATGCTACTGAGGTTCCCCAGTACCATCATACTTTTTTGCTAGTTGTGGGGCTTTGAAGCCTGATGGCATTCTTACTATTCGGAAACTATGGACAAACGGCGAAGGTTCGGTAAGGTCCATAGTGCTCTATAGTTCTCTATTGCTAGGGGGAGTTACTGTCCTTAGTGGATTGGGGGCTACCCATCAAGCGTTTTCTCCTATCATTTCGATTAGGCTACAATGAGGTGGCATCCTACCCTAGAAGGAGTTCGTAGCGAGCTCCCTTGCTCTTCAAAGTTTTGTATTCTGTCGATGTCTCCGTGAGATGGCTGCTCCATTGGGCCTGTCTCTCAAGTAGTATCCCTTTTCATAGTTAAGGGTTTCTCTAAGGTTGGTTATAGGTTGAGTTCTCTTCTTTGTGACCTCTCTTCTGCTTGACTTGCTTCCCAACCTGTCTCGTAGCGACGGGGTTAGTCTTTGCCTCGGAAGGCCGAAGCTGACTTGGCTGGGGGCGTCTAGCTGTGCTTCTAAGCGATTGTGAATCCCTTCGGGTGGGCTCTAGAGCACACCCAGTGGATGCATAATCTGGCCTACAGGAAACTCTTTCTAGAGCTGCCACCATTTGTTCCAAGAGAGATGCTGAAACTAAAATCCATGTTCTTCCAGATCTCTGCGGTCTAGAATTATTGTTGTTGACAGCAGGACCAGGGTGTCCCTCTTGTGGCCTTTCTTGCTCAGGCAAAGAGTTGATCAAGATCCTCTGGGATGGACCAAACGATGTCGACTCCTAGTGATCCTGCTATGCACCAGGCAGTAGATTATTATTGATAGCAGAATGCACCGGACATGGCATTTCGGGCACTATTTCTCCAGTGTACAATTGAGTTCTGCCAAGCGGCCTGCCACGGCGTGGCTATTGAACATGTGAGGGCTGACACTGAGCCATCAAGATTGTTGTTATTTGTTTGTAGGGAAGAAAAAAAGGGCTAGGCTTTTTGTTTCAATCTTCCCACAGACAGCGCCAGAAGTGATAGGGTCGAAAATGGACTTCAGGTCACCCCACAGATCCAAATGGAATTCCGCGATCACCAGCCTGAGAAAATGAGAAAAACGGTCACCGAACGGGGCTATCACCCTGGGAAGAACTCTAATGCCTAAGTTAGTGTTTTAAGAGAGATAGTTGAAGTTAAAGACCATTCCTTGAAATCTGTTCCGAGCCTCTTAGTCTTCTGTCCTCAGAGTCATTTTGTGTTTTGATTAAGTAGTAAAAAGAGAAAGTCTGTTACCTCCTGGATTGCAGCCTTGCATTACATAACTATAGGTAATTAGGATAACTATGGGATTCCATTGAATCCCGCCAATTGCTCCTAGAATCATAGAGTTTCCCTAGGATGAGAGATCTTGTGATTCACGCCTCTGCTTGAGAGCCACGAGCTCGTTAACGGACCTTCAAACCATCTTCACTACCTCCCCGTGGATGTTGAGTGTCACGAACATCTCTTCTAGAGAGGTCACATTAAGTAGTCCTTGACTCGTGGGAGTGATTAGGAGTCGTGCACCTTTAGTCGTGGCATGGAAGATTTATGAGACAAGTTGGGAGTTACCAAGTTGTAGGTCGAGCTCTGGTTGTACCTCTCTCGAGCTCATTCAAGAGATCAATGACCCGGGGGTCGGTGGTAGCAGGTCGCTGCCCATCTTTCCTCGTTAATTCAGTGAGTCTGGCTTTCTGCTATTAAAGGCCTCATTCAAGAAGTCGATGACCCGGGGGTCGGTGATAGTAGGTCGCTACCCACCTTTCCTTGTTAATTCAGTGAGTCTGGCTTTCTGCTATTAAAGACCTAGGACCTTTGGCCCATTTGACATTGACTTTCATCCAGATCTTGCCCATTCACATTGACTTATCTGGGCTGTACCCGTTTTACCCTGATATTGATAGTGCTCATGTTCCCGACATCACCACCACTCTCAATTGTCATTTCAATGGTAACTTGTAAGGAGAGTGATGGTGAAGAAAGCACCAAATCAAGTATAGGAAGCCCATATTTCATTTAATCCCATACAAATTTATACTTAGCTATTTTCTAAGTCTTTTTTTAATATGTTTTTTTCTAGTCAATACTTTTGCCATCATAAATTTTTTTTTCTTTTATTGTTAATTTCTTTTTCATTTTTTTATAAGTAATTTATTTACCTATTATTATCAAGTATGAGATAACGATAGAAAGCTTATGATTTCTTTTTCTTCCTTATAAGTTGTTCAATCTTCAAAATTAGTTTAGTCATTTAATTAATTTCTAGACTAAACATAGGAATTACTTTGAACATTAATTGTGTTATTTACTTTGATCAATTTTTAGTATTAATTTCCCGAATAAATATGACTCATCTACCTACTATTATAAATAGTATGGAAGAGATGAAGAAAACTTTTGCTTAATATTTTTTATGTTCTTGTTTTTTTCTTGATAAGTAATTTATTCGTAAGTTTTTCAAAATGTGTTTGATGATTTATTGATTTTTATTTTTAAGTGTGGGAACTAATTTAAATATTCATTATTTTAATTAATTTTTCTAATCATTTGTGAAATAATTTTGAAATTAAAAATATAAAACAAAATTAAAATACAATGAAGTTGGAGAGAGATAAGAAGTTAAAATCAAAATGATTAAGAAGTTATTTAATTTTATCAATCAATTCATAAATGTCCATTTTTTTCTGTACTCCAGTATATCAAAACTAATGTATATATTGGCACCAAAGCTATAGCTGATGGTATGGATCGGGATACCTCCACTTAAGCCTTGCCCATTCCACCACCACATTTTTGCATGGCGCGCATTTCGTCTACCGCCTTGGTTAGGTTTCGAACCCGTGACTTTAAGGAAAGCAGAGACTTATATGGATCGGAATACCTCCACTTAAGCCCTACCCATTCCACCACATCCCGATCCATACCATCAGCTATAGCTTTTGATGCAACTGCTATCAGAGCCCGTTTCAACATAGAAAATGTCGAGATAAACATAGAAGTACATGATGAAAATTTAGATATTTACTTTACTCAACTTAATCAATACCCAAATCAAGGGGGAGAGCACAATTTAGATTTGGCAAATGATCAAGAAGTTCCTAACATAGATAACAACCAGTTTAGAAACGATGAACCTACAGTAGATGACAGTAGTTGGGATATAGATCTGAATAATGGATTGTGAAGCCTGTAACAAGATTTTAGCCAAAATAAATGATTTAGATAGAAGCATAAAAGATTGTAAACAAGAGCAAAGATATTGGGAGTTTCGATCAATTTACCTTATTTTAAGCTTACCAACTGAAACATCTGCATCAATTCAAGCAAAAATAGATGACCTTATTTTAGGAGTAAAACTTAAACCTAAATTAATAAAGAAACATAAAAAACTAACTAAGGACTATAGAGAAGATCATTTACATGGATAAATACCAAAAACTAGAAGATAGTCCATTCAAGATAGAAAAAGATTTAATAGAAATACAAAAACGATAATTTATTTTGGAGAAAAGATATTAAAAGAATCACAAGATATTAATAAAATACTCATTGATAAAAAGTCTGGTGAAATTAAAATAGGAGATAAAAATCAGATTAAAAGACAC
>JAOXNR010052757.1:0-15707 GCA_028571225.1 Parsonsia alboflavescens | reverse complement strand
TAAGAGTTAAGTTATGAAATTCTGAATTACAAATCATTTTATTAAAAGATAATTTCTGATAAATTTCAAAAAATTTTATTCCTTTAAAACATCATCACTCTCTAGAAATATTTAATATCTTTCGAAAATCATATGAAATAATAAGAAACTCCAAGAATTATGTAATTTTGTTAGAAAATAGGAAATGATATAAAATATAAGTCCTCAAAAATTTAATGACAATACAATATCGGGGTGAGCTACATTCACCCAAACAATTTCTGCTTGAGAGTGGGCTTTGCTTTAAGTTACTATTCTTAAATTTTCAGATTTTTCCTTATCAAGAATCCTACTTTGAGCCCTTATATCTTACAATTTGGAAGTCAAAAAGGCCAAATCTATATACCTTTAGAAAACTATCACTCCTAGATACAAATACATATAAAATTTGTAAACAACTAACCTACAGTTAAAAGAGTTATTAATTATCGAAAAAAACCTCACAACCACAATTTATTAGAAATTCTCAAAATCTTTAAAAATTTATAACTTCTCATCTTCATATCGAAATTGAGTGATTCAAAATCATACGGATTCCTCTTAATGATTATGAGGCTCTCTAAGCGACGAATCATCATATACAAATATTGCCACCAAGATGTAACTGGACTTTGGCCGGTGATTAGAAAAACTATACAATCTACCCCATAATTTTCTAAAACGTAATATTAAAAGAAAATAACTAAAAATCTTACCTCTATTATGTAGATAATAGAAAATCACCCTCTCCCATCTTGTTCAATTCTAGAATTTTAATCTCGTCTTCAAAAGTTTTTAATGTGAATTAAAATGCAGAAAATTTACGATTTGATAATAACGAATGAGCTTTCTTTCTCTTTATCTCTTTTTATTTTTTAATTTTAATTTTTATCATACTTAAATCTTATGGCCCAAAATAGAATTAAATAAAATAAAGGTACAATTAAATTGGGCCGGGATTTCACATTCTACCCCCCCCCCCCCTAAAAGAAGTTTAAGTCCTCTAAACTTGATGTACCATTTTATTTAAATAGATCTTGATACTTTTCCGTAATATTTGTTTCTAACTTCTAAGTAACTTCTCTTTCAAAATGATTATGCCATTCTTCTTCCTATTCTGCTTGTTGTTACTCTCTTCCATGTTGTCACATTAGGATGTTTTGCAATAGAGGACATTGCAACATCATACCAAAACACCAGTCTTATCATCATGTGGTTTACCAAATGACAATGCCTCTGGAAGCTGGATTTTCCCAGTATTCAACTTATGAATCTGTCTTTCAACATCTTTCAGTTTACTTTTAATGGCTTCAAACTTCACTTGTTATTCTATTATTGTCTATTGAAGTCTTGTACTTTTGCCTTCAATTGATCTCTGTCAGTGATTACAACTTTGTGATTATCCTTGAGCGACAAATCCTTCTTCGACAAATGAGTCCATTGATAACATAATTGTTCATAAACTTCTGGCAGTGATTCATCAATAGAAGATGTCTCAAATTCAACATCATCACTATCTCCATCAAAATTACTGTGAACTTCAATTGTCTCATCAATAGTAACAAATGCAACAAAATTACTTCTTCATCATTGTTACTTTCTTCATTATCTCCATCACTTTCACTCCAAGTTGTATTGTAGGATTTCTCATTCTTCTTCTTTCTGAGAGTGTCAGCACATTCAGCTTTGTAATGACCACAACCTTTACATTCATGACATTGAACCGAATCTCTTGGATTCTTCTTGTCTTCATCTATTTGAATATGCTTGGTTTCCAAATTCTTGGACTTCTTCTTAGGGTTTGCCTTGAATGAATCTTTTTTGACTTCTTCAGATTGAGATTCTTCTGCATAAGAAACTTTTTGAACTTCCTAGTTATCAAGACTATCTGATCATCACTTGCAACAGAATCATTTGAAGATGCAACATCGATTTTAGGTGCAACAGTTTTGCTCTTCTTGTTATCAAAATGATTTATCTCATAGGTTTGCAAAGAACTAATCAACTCATCCAGATGCATCTTAGAGATATCCTTCACCTCTTCAATAGATGTCACCTTGGCTCTAAATCTTAAGGTTAAATATCTCAAGATCTTTTTAACTTGTTTGATTTTTGACCAGGTTCACCACGAACATATGCTTGATTTGCCAAATCTTTCAATTTACTGGCAAATGTTGCAACAGTATCTTCTTCCAACATACGCAATTGTTCAACCTCAGTGTCAAGTTGCTGCAGCTTTGAGGTCTTAATTGGATTAGTTCTTTCATGAACAGTCTTCATAATATCCCATGCTGACTTTGTAGATTCACATTGAGAAATATGATGAAATTGATTAGAATCCACAGCATAAAAAATATCAATTAATGCCTTAGAATTTCCCATTGACATTTTCAGTTCAGATTTAGACCATTTCTCAATCAGTTTAGGAATAGACTCACCAAATTCATCAGTAACAGTACAGTCGATCCTCTAGTTACAATAGTCCAAGCATATTCATCTTGTGCATAAATGTAAACACTCATTCGAGATTTCAAAAAGAGGTAGTTACCTTTATCTAGAAGTGGAGGGCTATTGGATGATTGACCTTCCTTGAGTGCACTCATCTTGAACACAATCTTCAAACCACAATCTCATAGATGCGTTTGCACCTTTCGCTGTAACCAAAGCTTAGATACCTATTGAAGTAGTAAGACTACTTTCTTGATACTATCTCGATCATTTGGTAACCATGCAGAATATTGTAACAAAAACACATAGACAACAATCAAAACTGAGAACATAAGGATGTTTTGTAAAGCAGTTTGGCCAACTCCTTGACTACTCTGCGAGAAACTCACCTAGATTATCTTCTCTTATAATTCCAACAACAACAAATCTACATGCAACCAATATCAATTTCCTACTATAAATTACAAGAGAGTTCGTGCAATAAACCAAAAGCCACTTGAGATTGGTGAATGACCTCAACCTTGCACGGATACCCTTGCCACTAGGAAATCAAAACTAACTTTTATTCCAAAGTCAGCTTTTGCCTCCTTCCATCGAAGATGCAATTTTCTTCGAAGTAGAACGCCTTCTGCAAATGTCTCTCTACTAGAATTTGCAAAAAATCTCGTTCAAACAGAGAAAAACATTAGATCATCTGATCGTCTTGATAGGAATGTTATCTCTAGTTGAAAAGCTTTCAATAATGTCTCAAGAGTGAATGATTGCTTGAACCGGATTTAGTAATGCAATTATCAAGCAATCTACAACTCAGAAATGATCTTTCTAGAATCAGCCCAATTCACCTCTTCTAAGCTCTACACAATATTTTGAGTGCATTTTCCTTTTATATGGTTGACATCTTTTAAAGTCTTCTAGAATTGCCGCCACTTTAATTTGAATTTGAATTGCTTGCTGATGACATAACATTCTTGTTTGATACAATTGTCATAGCTTGTTCTACCTTTCATGCAAAACTAGTGACACATTTGTTCTCCAAGCTAGCTAGGAAATAACCACTTCTCTGAATATCCTGGAATATTTAATTCCTTCCAAACTTCAAAAATATCTTCAAAGACAAGCTTTGACCAGATTCAGATTGCAACATGCCCCAAATGTTGCAAAATGATGCTGAAGTTATTTCCTTAACAAGCTTCCACTTGGTCATGTGTTTTTACAAATTCACCTTCAACATTCCAAGTAATAGCATTTTAAGCAATCCAAGCATAAAGTCTAGAACATAAAGTCCCACACTAATACTATTACAACCTAGAATAAGTTGAAAACATAAAAACCAAATCATAAAAGGATTAGGACAATTACAGTCATCCACAAAAGGTAGAAATAATTGTTTAGAACAAATCAAGCTACAACTTGATCATCAACTTCAATTCACCAGCAATCTGTAGTCTTCCGGAAACTTGAAAATTAGGCCTTAAGAAACTCCCCATCAGGTGCTGAGTGCTGAAATCTCCCCTTGAATTCTTCAAAAACAGACTAAGATGAGTAAAACGAATTCAACAAAGTATCTAGCTTCTTATCAAGAGCAGACTACTTCTCTTTAACTTCTTGTTTAAACTCAGTAAGGCTTTCAGCATCATTTGAACTTCCTTTCTTCTTCTTCTTTCCTTTATTGGTTTCAGCTTTCAGAGACCCAATCTCTGCATCATTTATTGTATCTATAGAACTAGATAAAGCACTAGCTTCAGATACATCCAAACAACCTCATTCCCATTATTAGAATCACTTTCACAGTCATTAAGATACCAGCAAGATCACCTTTAAGTATCTTAGAACACACTTTAACAAATTTACCGATTTTGACAATAGAACATAGATGTTTTCATTGTTGCTTGTAAGCCAACATTTTTTAGAATCTCATAAATGCCAAATTTTTGAAAATGCTTACCATCTCGCTTTCTTTCCACCAGCAACTTCTTGTGCCTAATCTTAAACCATTTTGCCTTCTTCCTTTCATCAAAGAATACTATCCAGAGCATGTTCGGCTCTCAGAACCACTTTCTCAGCTTCTGATTCTTCAACAACCTTTTTCCCTCTAGATTCAACTGATTTTCTGACTCTGACTTCCCTGAATTAGAATCCCTCGTTTTATCATTCTGACTAGTTCCATCTCTATCAGATGATACTTCTTTATCAAAAAAATCCAGCATACTCAGAAGTACTTGAATGTTTCTTCTTAGAACTAGAATCATTTTTCTTAGAGTTCACTTCCTTATTTTCTTTTTCTTCTTCAAATTGATCTCCACCAAAAATACTTTTAATAGAAATACTCATTTCAGGAGTATTTTCATCTATAGTTAATTTCTTCCTAACCACATTCAATTTGCTAGGCTTCTCCAAAACAACAGGATCACCTAGCACAAAGTTATCTATCTCCTTCATTATGTCATCACTTTCGTGATCTCTATCAATTTCAACAACTCCTAGGTTATCAACAACAACAACGGATACAACTTGTTTCTTATTGCCAACATCATCAACATGCCCATCTTCAAATTCCATATTTAGTCCCTCTTCCTCAACAACATCAATATTTTCATGCACAACAGGTAAAGAAACATGACCCTCAAGTTTTTTCTTAGAACCCTTCTTTCTTTTCTTATCAACCAAAATTTCAACAGAAACATCCATATTAATAGAAAAAGATCTGATCTTTATCATGCATAGCAGGATTATCGGAAACAGTAACTTTGTTAGATGTAAACCTAGATTGTTCTTGAGGGTTACTTGACCCTTCAGTCACTTTGTCAAGTCATGGATACCAAGGATCAATCATATCGTCAATGGAATCATCAAGGAAGACATTCATGGAGGAGTTCAATAATGGAAGATTTATAGAAGAAAATGTGCTTATAAAGATCTTCATTTTAATTTTGAGAGACTATGGAAGCTTTCAGGTCATGACTTTGCTAAGAATGATCCAAATGATGAGTTGACAATTGATTGCAAAGACCTGTATTTCAAATACAAGGATGGAAGAGAAGATTTTCTTGATTTGAAGCCATTTTCAAGGAGATTAAATTTGATGAAGCTCAAGCAAAAACGGAATACAACTTGTTGATGATTCAAGACCTTGAAGAAGATGGTGGGTGGTTTCTAAAAGAAGAATACGACATTGTTGACCTTGGAAATTAAGTTGGGAAGCCTAGGAAGGCTTGGAATGAAGTTGTCAAGGACCATTTCAGAGATGGCACTAGTTGGTAAGATGATCGACAAGATGGTATCACCCCATCCGGCTCGGCTGTTCGATCCACATCTGGTGCCATGCTGGACTCTGGATGCCTCCTTCTTGTTTCGTTAGTACAATATTTTGAACGATTCTCTTGACTTTTATTTTATGTTATTTTAATTTGATAACAATGTCTTTTAACTATTATTAGGGCTTCTTGTTTATGGGACTACAAAGAGTTTCCAATTTGTAATTGAAAGACAACTATTCTACAAACAATAATTATAATGAGTGACTTTTCTTTCTTAGATCAAACTTAATCTTTGAGTGTGTTTCTCCAAGAACTTTTCTAGGGTTATTATTTTATTTATTTTTTTGGGAAACACCACTTTTGATGGCAGGGAGTTTGTTGGAATAAAGTTTTTCCCAGATTGCGTAATTTGGATCAAAGTGTTCGGGAACAAACTCCATGGTAAAGATGTTCTAATCGGATGGGATGCTTACACAAAAGCTGAAAGACTCAGAGTCCTTCCTCACGGCGTCCGAAATATAGAAGAATAGCAAAGGGAACTTAAGAAACCTTACCCCATAAGTAGGTGAGGACAAATCCACTTCAAGAATAATCTAGCAACTAATTCTAAAGGAAGGGATAAACATCCTATCCAAATTACAAAAACCACATACTGAACAAGGAAGCAAATTATAAGAAGAAAAATATGAACTATTTAAGGAATCACAAGCCAAATTAGCTAACTGATCAGCTGCCATTTTGCCTTCTCTAAAGATGTGAGTAAGACAAAAGTGACCATATTGCAACAAAGATCTCACTTCCTTCAATTGTTTAAAAATCTTCCAAGGAGTTGAAAAATCCTTCACCACCATCTCTACTTAGGATCCATTTGAATTACAACATTCACCCAATTATGCAACAACCATAATTACAACTTTTCTAGGGTTCTCAAAAGACTACGAAGAGGGCTTTTCAATTACTTGGCTTAGGTATTGAAATTGTCTACCAAATCAATTAGGTTGGTTGATTGTTAGCATTCACAAGAGGTCAATCTAATTTCTAAGCTTGAACAACTTGATGAGTATTGGGAATTTGAGTCCATTTTAGATGGATCACAAGTTGGGCCGAGCTAATGAGAAACTTCAACTTAAGATCACATCATATTTTGGCATCAGAACTTAGGTTTTCATCAAGACGTTTGCCTATCTTAATTGCTTTCTTGTTTAGTGTACAGATCTTATTTGGTTCTCTGAAAATCTAAGATCTATGAATATTTTTGTGTTTGTTCTTTTACATTAATCGTACTTCTTCTCTTGTGATCTATTGTGATTGTGTGAATTGTGTCCAAGGTAAAAATCAAGGGCCAATTCTATTTGTTAGGTGATTCTACTTCTTTTCATCTCTACAAAAAGAAAGAAAAAAGAAAAAAAAGGAAAACGGAAAAAAGTAAGAGACCCATTTCGAAATTCATATATGATCTTGCTATTGCAAGTTGAATTCTATGTAAAAAGTTGATCGAATTGATGGGTAGAGATTGAATTGTGACCAATTGTGTTGAATTTCCTATTTGCCTACTCAAAACTTGTTATTTGGGCACTTGAAATCATTGAATATTGCTGAAATTTTGATCACAAATCTTTGTCCTCAAGGCGTTTGATAAAATGCTAATTCTCTATTTTCTTTGAATTCTAAGTGTTTGATCATTTGACTTGTGTACATTGACCTCACTCTTTGAAACTCTTAACTCTTTGGTTCTTATTTGTTGATCATAATTGACTACTTAATTGAGTTGTGTTAATACTTGACATTCTCTTGTTTTAGTAGTTGCATTGCCCAATTTAAGTTGATTAAGAACCTCAAGAAGAGTTTGAAGAGGTAAAAGGCGAAAGGGGCGAGTTCATTTTAGCAAGTAAAAGCCTCAATTGAGTGACATACACGAGGGCAAAGAGCGGACATGCATATTCCCTTGATTTTGTGTTTCTTTCTTTATACGTACATTATGATAAGAGGAGCATCTTTTTCATCATATGTTGGTGGTAGTGATATGGACACTTGTATGGCTACTATTATGGAGAAAATGGATAAGGTGATCATGAATATTAGAAGAATTAGTACAAGGGTTGATAACTTTGGAAGAGGGGTAGATGCACACAAGTCTAAACTTCCGTGAAGCCATGTGCAACAAGGAGGCATGGGAGGTGAAATCAACCTAATTCTTTTAAAGAATATGAACCATATAGAGGAGTTGTCAAGAGAAATCATCGAAGGAGGCTACGAAGAGGGAAATATGAACATGTGAAGTATGATGATGAAGACTACTTTGACAAAGAAGAGAGGCCAAGAAGATATGGAGGAAAAGGGAGCTACGAAGGAAGTTTTGGGAGCTATCATATGACCATTCCATCTTTATATGGTTTGAATGATCCTAAATCTTATCTTACTTGGGAGTGGGAAGTAGAACGTTTGCTTAACAATCATCATGATTACTTGGAAGAAGAGAAGATGAAATTGATTGTTGAAAGTCTTAAGGACTATGCTTTAACATATTGGAATCAATTGCAAATGAGAACAAAGACAATAGCCATTGATAAATGGGAGCAAACCATTTCTACATGGAAAGACTTGAAAATTAGAATGAGGGGGAGATTTGTGACAAGCCACCTCTATGAAGATGAAGAATTAAGAACTCACACTCAAGGCTCTAAGAATGTAAAAGAGTATCACAAGGAGTTGGAAAGAGCAATGAGGAGAATCAAAAGAGAGTGAAGAGGCTAAAATGATTATGATGCAAGAACAATGTCGAAAAGAATGACTAAATAGAAGAAAAGATGGAAAAACTGCGAAAAACACATAAGTTTTTGGAAAAACGATCAAAGTTAAAAATTATCAATTAATCAAAAGCAGCCGAAAACAATGAGAAATGAAATATTTAAAGCCTTAAACAAAACCTAAACCTAATCGGAACTTAAAATAATGCAATTACAAAAATACCCCTAAAAATGAAAAATTACAACAATGCCACTAAAAATAGAAAAATGCCCAAAACTCCTTCAAGACGACTCCAAATGGCCAAAAAAGGCCCTACAACACTGCATAGCAATGACTATTGTTCATTGGGCCATTCCGGGTCACCCAGTCAAATTTGATCCTGATCCGAGCTCGGAACAAGGCTTCAAAAATCTTGTCAGGCATCATCCTCCCCGGCTAGGAAAAGATTCACCCTCGAATTTGACTCGACCTTGCCGACTGCATCCTCTGCAAAATCGTCCTCGTCCTCGGACTGGTAAGGTGACAAGTCAGCTACATTGAAAGTACCCGCCACATTGTAGTTGCGTGGTAAGTCAATCTTGTAATCATTGTCATTAATCCATTCCAACACCTTGAATGACCCATCTGATGGCTGCAACTTGCCAAAACTACCTACTGGAAACCTCTCTTTCTTCAGTCGAATCCAAACCAGATCGCCTTCTTTGAACACTATCTTCTTCCAATGTCTGTCGACCCTTTGCTTGTATTGTAAGTTCTGCTGATTAATCCGATCATGGACTTGGGAGTGCAAGTCCTTAATCTACTTAGCATGCTCCTCCGTATCCAAACTAAATTGGTCATGGATTAGCAATGGGTTAAGGTCTAATGGAGTAGCTGGATTGCATCTGTAAACAATCTCGAACAAACTCTTCTCTGTCATCCGATTTACTGAATGATTGTATGCAAGTTCAGCCTGTGGCAACACCAAGTCCCACTACCATGGCTTGTCTCCGAGTAAACCTCGCAATAGATTCCCCAAACTTCTCCATCTGCGAATAATGAGAAGAACTGAACTGCAATTTGGTATGTAAATGCCGCCAAAGGTTTCTCCAAAAATGACTAACGAATTTCACATCTCTATCGGAAGTGATCGACTTTGGAACTCCATGTAATTTGACAATCTCCTGCAAGAATAGCCTAGCCACCTGTGAAGCATCAAACGTCTTGTTGCAGGGAATAGAATGTGCCATCTTCGAAAATATATTGACCACGACCATAATCGAATCCTTGTACCTTTGCGTTCTTGGCAGCCCCAAAACAAAATCCACGCTGATATCTTCCCAAGGTGCCAATGGAATAGGCAATGGCAAATACAATCCAGCGTTGCTACCCTTAATCTTAGCAATATGATAGATTTTACACCACTGCACACAACGAATCACGTCCCGTTCCATCCTAGGCCAATAAAAATGCTCCCACACTAATGCCACCGTCTTGTCAATTCCAAAGTGTCTGGCCAAACCTTCGGCATGACGCTCATCTACAATTGCTGCCCTCAACGAACAATCAGGAACACATAATCGATTTCCTAGAAAAAAAACCTGTCATAAATCATGAACAATTGTTGCGGTCCCGTATGACACTTCTCCCAAATGCCTCTAATCTTTGGATCGTCCCTATACAATCAAATCCTAATACCTGTACTTGCATTGTGTTCAACATTTAATGTCTAATGCTCAACACATCTGCCACTTGATTTAGTACACCAGTCTTGTGTTGAATGGAGGAACTGAAAGCTTGCAGAAACTCCACCCACTTTGCGTGTCTTGCATTTAACTTGTGCTGTCCATGTATAAACTTCAATGCCTCATGATTTGAAAATAGAACAAACTCCTTGGACACAAGATAATGCCTCGTTAAGCATAAAACTCCAAACTTCGCACAATTGCATAAAACTCCTTATCATAAGTTGAATATCACTGCTTGGCCTCGTTAAGCTTCTCACTGAAGAGAGCTACTGGCCTACCCCGCTGACTCAGCACTCCTCCAATTCCCACTCCGGAAACAGCACAATGTACTTAAAAAATTTTAGAAAAGTCAAGTAATACTAAAACAGGAGCTTCGATTACCTTTTGTTTCAGTAATTGGAAAACCAAATCTGCCTCGGTAGTCCATACGAACTGACTTCCCTTCAAACAGTCCGTCAATGGAGCAATGATGGAAGTGAAGCCTCGGATAAACCGCCTGTAGAAGGACGGCAGTCCATGGAAACTTTGAACATCAAACATCATCTTCGGTGTCTCCCAATTTAGAATCACCTCCACCTTTGCGGGATCCATCCGAATACCTTCACCTAACACAACATACCCTTGATCTATCAAAAAGTGACACTTCTTTAGATTCGCGAACAACTTCTGCTCCCTTAGCCCATCAAATACCTCTCTCAGATGTTGCCCAACCTAGCCACTGAAAATCAGAATGTCGTTGAAATACACCACCACAAATCTCCCAATGAATGGACGAAACACCTGATTCATCAACGGTATGAAAGTGTTGGGCTCGTTCGACAATCTAAACAGCATGACCATCCACTTGTACAGCCCATCTCAGGTGTTAAAAGCTGTTTTCCACTCATCTTCTAGCTGAACCCGAATTTGATGATATCCGCTCCTTAAATCTATCTTTGAAAAGATAGACGCCCCATGCAACTGATCAATCAAGTCATAAAATCGGGGAATTGGTAATCTTGTTCACCGCCCGACTGTTAATGCACATCCGCCACAAACCAGCTTTCTTCGGCACCAATAATGCTAGTAGTGCACAAGGACTCATGGTCTCTCTAACAACCCCCTTTTCCATCAGCTCTCGCACCTACCTTTGTAATTCCTCATGTTGCTGCGGACTCATACAATAGGCTGCCTTATGCGGAATTGTAGACCCCGACTCAAAATCTATACGGTGCTGAATATCCCTCATAGGTGGCAGTCCTGAAGGCATCTCCTCTGGCATTACATCAGCAAATTCTTGCAATAAAGGAAAAATCTCCTCGGGAAACTCGGAATGATCTGCGTTTTGCTCCATAACCACCAAGGTAAAAATCTCCATCACCTTGATTGCCTCTTCACGGAAATCAACCCTAGACAACAGAACCTTTGCCGCCTCCTTCCTCAAATCCGAAGGACCAATGTAATGCTTTGGCCGTCCTTGCTGAAATTGTAAGTGTTCCGGAACCCATCATGCTTCGTTCGTCGATCATACTGCCATGACCTCCCTAGCAGAATGTGACAATCATCCATGGAAACAACGTCACACCAAGTCCTAGATTCGCCTTCTCTGTTCCACTTTTTCATTCTCGACTTCCTGTAGGTCTCGCTGACAAGGCGATTCGTCTTCCTCAGGAATGACTCCAAGTCCCCTTCAAGCATGATGCCGTCCACGACCTCCACGAATCTGTTCAGCCATTGATTTCAGCAACCTAAGTCTCTGATACCAACTGATGCAAGAACAATGTCGAAAAGAATGACTAGATAGAAGAAAGGTTGAAAAACTATGAAATGACACAAGTTTTCAGAAAAACGACCAAAGTCGAAAATTATCAATTAATCAAAAGCTGTCGAAAACAATGAGAAATGAAATATTTAAAGCCTTAAACCAAACGTAAACCTAATTGGAACTTAAAATAATGATATTACAAAAATACCCCTAAAAACGAAAAATTACGACAATGTTACTAAAAATAGAAAAATGCCCAAAACTCCCTCAAGACAACTCTGGATGGCTGAAAAAGGCCCTACATCATAGCATTGTAGTGATTATTGTTCGTTGGGCCGTTCTGAGTTATTTAGTCAAATTTGAGCCCAATCCGAGCTCTGACCAATGCCATGGAAATCGTACTCGGCATCAGATTAGATTCTTCAATGGCTTGAATATTGTGATAGGTGAAACAATTGGAAAATACCAATATTCTTGTCTTGAGGAGCACGCATACAAGGCCAATTTCTTTGAAAGAAGTTTGAAGAAAATGAAGTTATCCTATAGAGAGTCTAATGGGAGTTCAAGACAAGTTACTTCTTCACTAACTCAAGTACAAGGTGCTTTGTCAAAAGAAGAGGTGACTAAACCCAAGGAGAAATAGGTGGAGGCTACTCTTGGTGAATTGTGTTTTCAAGAAGTTTTGGTTAAAGGTCAAGTCCAAGAGATCCCAAGTGACGTCGAGGTAGGAAAAGAACATGTGACACTTGTTGAATGGGAAGCTCAAAGTGTACAAGTGAAACATGATGACAAGAAAAGGAAAGAAAGGCTGGAAGAGTCCCATGAAAAGAAAGGAGAGATCCCAATTGAGAGAGAAAAATAAAATGAGAGAAAAGAAAAGGAGCTTGAAATAGAAAAAGAACTTGAGAGATAAGAAAATAAGTTGAAAAATGAGAGTGGCATGAAGAGAAAAGAGATGAGTGTCTTTGAGGGGCAAGATTTAAGTGAACAAAAAGAAAATTCCTGTGAGAAAGAAAGAGGGAATGAGTGTGCTTTGATTTTCAAGATGAACAAGAGACTCTATACCTATTTCTAACATTGATCACTCTTTGTCTAATGTTCTTGTTAGTAATTTTTAGATTTTTGAAGGCCTAAACAAGTTGAAGAAAGGCAAGGATAACAAGGTGATGGGTGCTATGTTAAAGTGGTACACTCATATCTCTATACTTGGTGAAAGATTGTTGAATTTTGAGCATGAAAAGTTGATTTCTATGACTAAGTATGATTTTGGAAATGTTTATGATATATATCAACAAGGTGCCCTTGTTAAATCTTTTAAACATGATGAATTCTTGACTAATGGGAGTGAGCTATGTATTCCTATGAGCTTTTTGAATGAATGCTCGATCTTAAACTTGTTGGGAAATCTTTTGTGAAGGAGCATGCTTGTGATATTGTGCTTAATGTTGTTAAACAAGTTTAGTACATTGAATTCTTTGAGCATGTAGATATTTTGCTAGTTAGAGATAATTTGTTTATACCTATGAATGCTATATATGTGACTTGTTAATCATTGATCTTCATGGAATTAGCTTAGAGTTATCTTTTCACACTACCAAAAACTAGATCATTTGCGACGAGACTTTATACGATGGCCGAAGGACTGTCACATTTAATCATTATATACCATAGGCCGTAGTGTGTAACCTTATGTACTTTAGCTTTGAAGCCGTCATATATAAGCTCCTTTTCAATCTACGGGCAGTAGTATATTGTAGTGTATTTGCGACTGCCTGTCATATATAATGATTAAATGCAATTTCCCGTGGTCGTCGTATATAGTTGTAATTTATATGACTATTGTTAGGCTTTATGTTATGGTTATAAAGCAGTTGGATAAAATTATGCATATATACGATGGCCCTAGGGTTGTCGTATAAAAAGTTGCACATATATGATGACCTCTAGGCCACTGTATTAAAATCCTGGTATATATGCGACTTCCCTAAGGCCATCGTATAAAATGTTGCACATATGCTACGGCCTCTAGGTCGCCATATTAAAATCAGGGTGTATATGTGACAGCTCTTGAGCCGTCATATATGTTTATATGTTATATTCCTCCATATTTGTATGTTTTTTGTCCTAAACTCCCACCTTGAGCATTATGTATCTCCATGTCTTGCCCTTTTTCAGGACAAAATCATCTTCATCTTCCATCATCTTCAAATTAACTAGAAACTAGGTGGAAAAAAAGGAAACCAAAAACTATCTTTCAGTATCTCCATTTTGAGTAATAATTATCTTAACTCTTGAACGAATTATTATTATTATTATTTTAAAAAAGCATGTAATTCAAACTAGTGCAAAATAAAAATAACAATAAAAAATCTCCAATATTCTTAAAAAAAAAAAAGGGGCCTTTTAAGCTCATAAAAAAAAAAAAAACACTTAAAAATATGACTTCAAAAACATATAATCTATCCAACAAATTTGGATCAAATTAGTATAGTTTCCTTCTTCTTCTTTATGTAAATAATCAAATTCATTATATATATATATATATATATACACACAGAAATACCGTTGTGTGCTACGGGTCAAAAATGAAGTCGTTTTGGGATGAACAATGTTGAAAACCCGGTCAAAACGAAGTAGTTTTGACTTGCAGCACACAAATTCTGTGTGCTATGTAGCACATAGCAGCATTTTTTATATATATATTTAGGAATGCTATTGTGCACTACGGGTCAAAACGACGTCGTTTTGGCATGAACAGTGTTGAAAACCTGGCCAAGAATGTCTTTAAAAACAAAGAATGTCTGATTTGAAAAGGTTTAAATAATTTTTAATTCACTAGAAATTGGAAGAGACACTTCAATTTTTTTAAAAAAATTTGATAGAGTTCCCTTGTAAATAGAACATTTTCCAAGCTCCATAGCCATATCCAACATCATTTCCAACAAAATCCAACAAAATAACTATTATGATTCCTGCACCCTAAGAAAACCTGCAAAAAGAACCAACTCTAATAAACTCCACTCCTAGAAAAATGAATGTGAATCATGAAATAAAAAATGAATAAAAAGTCATAACATAACTATAAATAATATGAATATAATAACTAATTAAGTTTTCTTTAAAATTAATTGAAAATTATATTTTATTCCCATATTTTTACTCGGGGGTATATATATCTTAGTCTGAATTACATTTACTAATTTATATATTATACTCTTCGTTTTACAGTAATTAATTAGGTAATTCCTTATTAGTATTGTTTGCTAAACCTCTAAACTTATTCATTATAACCCTAAGGTAATTTAAAGGATAATTAACAATTTTCTTGGTCAAATGCCTTATATTCTTCATAAGGGATGTCTTGTTAATATTGCTAAAACCTCTAAACTTATTTATTCTAAGATCCTTTAATGGAAAATGCAAATGTCTTGTGTGAAATTCCTCTATGATCCTTTAACATCATAATGTTCACTCAATTTGACTCTATGATTAAGGGTAGTAATATATATATAAGGGTATGTTTCCCAATCTCCATCGTAGAACCATTAGGAGGGCTCGACCCCCACAAGTCTACAATGGTTTATGGACTTGTAAAGGTTGAAGAAGGAGAATTTTAATTTTTTAAAAATACTCATTTTTAAGTATTTACTTTCTCCACGATAAAATTAATTAAATTTAATTTCAATGGTAGAGAATAAATGCTTGATGAGAAGTTGTGATGAAACTTGTCAAGTTGAGGAGTTTACATTTGTTGAAGTTGTGAAG
>JAOXNR010052756.1:0-15707 GCA_028571225.1 Parsonsia alboflavescens | reverse complement strand
AAATTTTAGATTATGAGTGACCTTGGGTTTGGATAGATGGATGTTGAAATTCCAGCCATAATTCAAGAATCACATCACTCAAGGAAAGTGGAGTTTGATCCAAAAGGATTTCTCTCAATCGATTTAAGTTGTTTTTGATAAAAGATTGTTTTTTAAATTACAAAATGAAGAGTTGTATATAGTTCAAGCTCAAAATAACCTAAATAATTCGTCCTTAAGGTCAATAGACCAAACTACCCTTAATAACTAATGAAAATAACTTGAGAAACTAAGAAATAACTCAAAATTGGATAAGTATAAGGGGTTTTCCGGCCTGCAACCGATGTCAAATAGAGCCTCGGACATAGGACTAGATCGCTCCAGTAATTTCTCCAATTTGTCTATGGCAACCAACTGCAACTGGCATCAGTCAAGGTCCATCCAATGCAGGATAGGAGCATTTCCCATATTTTCCAGCTTTTCCACTTCGTTCTTCATCCTTTCTTTATTCTTCAATTGTATACACATTGAACAACTTCAATGATGGCTCATCCTCATCCATCGTCATCCTCTCCAAGTTCCTTCAACGTCAAGTAGCTCTTCTCTTCTTTAAACAAATAACATCAATGCTTTTCTTAGCTTGGCTACTCTTGATCTTGTTATACACTCCAAAGGTATCCTGGGAGCTTGATCACCATCAGAATGGAATCATAATTTTCTTTTTCAACCAAAAACCCCTCAATCTCATTCATCCCTTGAAGCTTGTCAAGATTTGGATGGTTCATGCATTTGAGTCCCAACCTATCAACCACGTATTGACTTACCATGTTCACAGTCCTTTCCATATTGATTATTATGTAACATGGTCTCTCATAAATCATACATCTCACAAGAAATGAAATTTTCTCCTTAGGTGTCCCCTTCATGAAGTATCATATGTTCTTCAACCTTCTTCACTTCATTAGGAGTCTCTTGAATTTCCACCCTTTCAACAACTTCTTCCACTTCATTAGGAGTTTCTTGGACTTGTTCATTTTCACAACTCCCTAGCGGTCTGTCTTCATCTTTCCCTTCACTTGTGGTTGCGGCACCTTCCTTTTTTAATTCAAATCTCTCTCAAGTTGGGCATTGTGATACACTATGTCCATGTTGATGGGAATCGAATCCCAAATCCACGAGGAAACGAGATCCGATGTCCCAAAATTTTAAAAAATTTTCATATAAAAGGATGAGAACGATACTTTTTTAAGTTTGCGGAGATCTGGTCTTACAGAATGGATCTGGACATCTTCATCTACTATGCAAAAGATCTTCTAATCGATTCTCTATCTGTCTGGGTAAATAGAAACGAAAATAGAAGATCAGAGAATTTCTCTGAGTGAAGTGGAGGAAAACAAACTTACTGTAAATATGTCTGTTGTAATTTTTCTAGGGTTTTCGAAATTGTCTCTAATTTTCTAAGTATTATAGGATATATAAATAATCCAATAAACTAAATTAGAATTATGGGTTTTCTATGGGCCAAGAGCCCAACCGCCCAACAGTCCTTCATTTAATCAACAGTCCAATAATTATTCAGTGGATGATGAATCTAATATAATTATACCGGGCCTTTAATTAGAAACCCAATATTTATTTTTATTCTTAACCCATCAAACAATTAATTTCATAGAGCTAAGTCCAAATTAATTATAAGCCTAAATAAAATAACTAGCTACTCCATTATTTTATTGAAGCCCGACAATAATTAATCCTATGGACTTAAGTCCAAATTAATTATAAGACTAAATAAAATCACTAATTAATTTTTATTCAAGCCTACATAATTAATTTCAAGGATTAATTAAAACCTCAATTAATTATTAATGCTATCCAGAATAAAATTAATTCCTTCTCCAATTTCCTATTTAAGAATGACAAAAAAATCATTCATGCACAATAGGGCTAGATTAGGGACCTTAAGACACAATGTTCATGACTCTATAAAATGACCAAAATACCCTTACTACATAGTAGTAATTAACTTCGTCATTCTAAACACCTTCTATTATCACCATAAGAAGATGATATACTCTATAATACATTGCTGTACAAACGGAAGGCATGTTGAGATAAATCTCAACCCTTAGCCTTTAACCTACAAGTGTAATGATACATTTGCCCTTCTATGTAACATCCACTATTGAGCCTAGGTTTTGCGTACTATCATCTTACTCAATAGCATCTACCATCCTTAGGTACCTTGTTCTATTACCATTGAATCACAATGAATACTCATTAGAAGAATATTCAGTACGATAACAATTGTATTATCGAGGCCTCGAGTTTAGTGACAAGGGAGTGATTAACCCATCTCATAAATGAAATGGCATAGAGACTCTATTATATAAGTCTGTCTTAACTAACTAACTAGAAGTACCTAACATATAAGGCTATTGATCTCCATAATGAGATCTCTCACCCATAGCATATCAAAGCACAAGGCACTAGCTTCGCCAAACCACCATCCCATGCTCATGTCATGGGGACTTATCCACGTAGTAGCAACAATGATATTAGTTGTCTCTTCTTTGATAGTACCTTTAGAGACTAGTCACTGAATGGTCCTTTTCTACACATACAAAATGTGCTAACACATAGTTCGGGAGCACTATCCAATGACTAAAGGTAAGCCACCCAACTTAAAGGAGACTAATGTGTTATGACCTTCGTTCAATGGAATGCCCAATTCCATTAATTGGCCAAGAACTAATTAATTATGATTTAAACTTCTGGTGATCCGTACCTCACGCTGCTGAACGTCCCAACATACAAAGCACTGATTTAAATCAAGTTAGACCTTATTACATGTTTTGCTAATGTGTATAAATTTATTTATAAAAATTGTAGTCTTTTACACATTATCTCAAAAATTGATAGTCTTTTTGGGCCTAAATCCCAACACATGTTCCTTGCATACGAAGCATTAGTAGTCTTCTTTTGTAGCAGGTTGTGCTAGAGTTTTCCCCATATTACCTAGCTTAGCTTCCACCTCTTGCTCCATGGCAATGGATTTCTCTTCATTTGAACAAGCAACTTGCACCTTAGAAGTTGAAGAAGTACCATAAGTTGAGCTTTCATAAGATTTCCAATGTGTTGACTTAATACCCTTCAAGCGTCTTTCAACTTTGATTTCCAAGTGAACCATATTCTCAAGATAATCATAGTATTATATTTCAACTAATTCCCAAATCTCTTCATTCAAGCCATTGAGAAAGCTAGTCATTTTATCTTCTTCATACTCCATCATGTGAGCTCATTCCAATGCAAATTTCAACTCTTCGTGATACTCACTCATACTCTTCATAGATCTTAGATTTTCTAAGAAACAAATAAGATCTATATGCTAAACAAAGAAAGCAATTAAGATTTGCAAACCTCTTCATGAAAACCTAAGCTCTGATACAAAAATATGATGTGATCATGAGTTGAAGTTTCTCAATCTATAGGCCCAACTATTGATCAATCAAAATTGATGCAAAGTTCCCAAGACTCATCAAGTTGTTTAGGCTTGAAATTGGATTGACGTCTTGTTAATGCAAACAATCAACCAACCTAATTGATTTGGAAGGCAACGCAACACCTAAGCCAAATAATTGAAAAACCCTTTTTGAAGTATCTCAAGAACCCTAGAAGAATTCGTGAAGAACACTAACAAAGATCATGTTCAAATCTTGGAAAGAAACACTCAAAAGATATTAACTGTCTATCAAGATAAAAGATGGTTCTTAATTCAAGGTTACAAGCCCTTATATAGGCCAAGAAAACCTAATTTAAGTCAAAATTCGAGTCCAAATATGAAAGGACTAAAAACCCTTAAATTGCAAGTTTCTAAGAAAAGATGAAAAAGTCAAATATTTGGTCAAAGGGACCATACAACACTAATTGTTTTATTCTCCCTCTGGTTCTGATCAGTTGCAACCGGCACCGGTTAGGGCCCTAGACGGGGAACCGGACAAGGCAATTTTGCCTTGCTTGCTTGCTTTGATTTGGCTTCAAGTTGTGCACTTCTTGGACATTCTCTAAACATCTTTGGACATGTATTCAAGTCTTCTAATCCTCATATAAGTCTTCATTCTTGAATACATTACAAAGCTCTTCAACTTGCCAATCATCTTCAAGCGTAACTTCTATAATCTTAGCTTCAACATTAAGTTGTTCTTTTTTGTTGTCCACTAATGTGTTCATTCCATTCTTAATCCTTCCAACAACATTCTTGTATTTGATGTACAAGTCTTTCTGTATGAACTTCCTTACATCGAACAATTCTTTTTTATGTCATCATTTGCAAGGTCATTATTAGAAGGCTTCCATGATCTCCTATAATTGAAAAATTGGTCTTTATAAGCACAATTTCATGCATGGATCTTCTCTTCATTGAACTCCTCCATAAATAACTTCCATGATGATTCCATTGATGGTATTATTGACAATTGGTATCCATTAGAAACCACATGGTTTTATGTGATTCTTGATGGATGAAGCTTTTAAGGTTCATGCATTTAAAAATCAATCAATGAAGAAGAGGACTCATCAAGGGTTCAAGGGAAATTAGATTGACCTTTGTTGGTTAACAACAACAACCAATCTCTTGATTTGGTAGACTAAGAGGAACTCTTATGAACACATATGAAAGACCTAGTCTCATATTGAAATTTAATTCAATTCAAATTGAAAGTTGTTTGTAGATAGATAGATGATTTCAAATTACAAAAAGAGACTATATACAGTCCCAAAGCCTTAACTAAACCAAATAATTTGTGCATAACGTAAATAGACATTATACAAGGTCCAAAATGACAAGAAGAAAGCATAAAAATCCATTAGAAGCAAAGCATTGTCGGGTTGATCTAGTTCTTGTCCAGCCTCGGTTAGATCACAGGACAGTGAGCTGGACACTCTCAGCAAATCTTCTGTTTGACCAGCTTTTGCAGCCGAAGCCGAAGCCAATGACAGTGATATCCATCATTGTTTGTAGTGTTTCACAGCACCCTTTGCACTTTGTTTCATCTTTTGTTAAAAACTTTGACTTGCCTTCAATTTGCACTCTTTTGGGGACTTGAAAGGTCTTTTGGGCACATGTCTAGGCCTTCAATCCTCTCAAAAGACTCTTCAATGTTGCAAATAAGGGTGTAAATGAGATGAGACTATTCACGAATAGTTCAGGTTCGCCTCTGTAAGAACTCAAATTCGGCTCGTCTTAGAAAAGCTAGGCATGGCTCTCTTTGATGCAAGAACAATGTCGAAAAGTATGGCCAAACAAAAGAAAAGCTGGAAAATCTTTGACAACACAAAAAGTTTTTGGAAAAACAACCAAAATAGAAAATTTTAATTAATCAAAAGCTGTTTGTAACTAAGACAAAATGAGATATTTATAACCTAAAATCTACCCTAATCCTAATTGGAATTAATTAAAAGAATCCTACTCGAAATTAATAAAAATAATCCTAATTGAAATTAATAAAAGGAATCATAATCGGAATTAATAAAAACAAAACCTAATCTGATTTGGAAATAACAATGAAAATACCCCTAAATAAACAGTGACCCGCGATGAATAGTACCTCGTGAACACTGACCCGTGGTGAATTGTACCTTCGTGAACAGTGACCCACGATGAATAGTATCCAATGAACAGTGCCTCAGAAACATTCTCCCCGATTGGGAAAAGATTCGTCCTCGATTCTGACTCGGACTCGCCCACTGCATCATCTTCCTTCGACGGTTACTGATCTACCATTTAGACTATAAGTTCTTCCATTTAATCTGCAAATGATCATGAGAATGCAATTCCTTGAACTGTCTAGCACGTCTGAATTGACTGTGATCTGGTAATGGAGCAACCCACTCAAGAAGCTCAGACTGATCTGCATTTTTTTCTAGAACAACAAATGCAAAATTTTCAATTGCCATCCTCGTCTTCCCACGCAATTCTATTCCAGACAACAAATTCCTTGGTGTCTCCTTCCTTAAATCCGTAGGTCCTAGTGTGATATTCTTGCTATCCTTGCTAAAAGAATATGTGTTTCGAAATCCGTCATATGTCGCCTTCCTATCATACTACCATGGCCTCCCTAATAGAATGTCACAAGCATCTATAGGAATAACATCACACCAAACCTCGTCCATATTTTTTTTCCAATCGAAAATCGAACAAGGCACCGTTTGCTGACTTTTACCTCATTGCCCTTCTTCAACCACGACAATTTATAGGGCTGTGGGTGCTCAATTGTTTCCTAACCCAATTTTTCTATCATCGTCATGGAAACCACATTCTCGCAACTACCGCCATCAATGATCATGTTGCAAACCTTCCCTCCAGCTGTACACCGAGTATGGAAGATATTATGCCATAACCACGACTCATCTTCCACTACCGCCACACTTAGCACTCACCGAATCACAAGGGACTCTCCCGAATCAGCATATACAATGTCCTCCTCCTTTTGTGCGTCATTAGGCTCCTCTTCTTTGTTGTCAAAACCTGGCAGAGGCACCTCCTCGTTAAGTGTCACGAACTGGCTATTTGGACAGTCTACGACAAAGTGCCCAAAGCCATGGCATTTAAAACAGCACTTGGCTGTTGCCACTGCCTCTTTGCAAGTTCCGTTGTGCTGTCTGTCCTTGACTACTAACGCAGAGATGGTTGCTGATCAAGGTGATTCAGGTGCGGTTCAAGTTTCAGTTTCACAATCAGCTCCACCACATTTAGAACATTTGAAGAAGAGGACGTGAGCTGTCTGAAACACCGAATTGATGCCGGGCACGATTCCCGAGGTGACTAAAACGAGCTCGGATTGGGCTCAAATTTGACTGGTTGACCCGGAACGGCCCAACGAACCAAAACCACAGCTAAGCTGTGATGCAAGTCATTTTTCGGCCATCTGGAGTTGTGTCGATGGAGTTTTGGGCAATTTTCTGTTTTTAGTGGCATTATCATAATTTTCTAGTTTTTTAGTGACAGTTTCGTAATTTACTAATTTTCTAGGGGTTTTTTTTGCAATTTCTTTACTTTTCGTTTCCGATTAGGGTTACGCCTTGTTTTTGACTTTAAGAATTGTTTGAGCTGGTTGTTTTTTGACAGTTTTGATGAATTAAAGTTGCCTCTTTTCGGCTTTGCGATTTTCAACTACTTCGAAAATTTGTTTTCGCTTGATTTTAATTTTTATCTTCTAACTACTTACTTTCAAGTTCGATTAGAATGAAAATTAGATCAAGTTCTTTTTCGTTTCTTGTTTTGCAAGTTTCTGAACAAGAACAAATCTTCAGATTCTGTTTCCAACTGCATCAATTAGTATCAAAGCCCAGATCAGTCAGTTTCGGGCCATGGCAGGAGGTAATCTCGAACAGTGAGGGAGAGCCATGAACTCCAGATATAGGATTGGACACAGATGGTGCAGCGATTGGTGCCTAGCCGCCAACCAGAACAGCCCGAACCTGAAGGTGCGGACGAAGATGTTGAGGATGATTTCGAGAGGCCACCGCATGAGCAACCTAGGGTTCGATCGAGAGGAATGAGGGGCGACTACCAACCGCTAGGAGACAACGAATGAGAACCATTCGTTCCTCGTTGGGATCTAGGGTTTAAGATGGAGGTTCCCAAATTTTCAAGAGGGTTGTCACCTGAAGAATTCTTAGATTGGATGAGCTCCGTGGATGAACTTTTTTCGTTGAAGGAGGTTCCGACGGAAAAGAAAGTATCTTTGGTGGCAATGAGGTTCAAGGACAGGGCTGCCACATGGTGGCAATCTGTCAGATATCAGAGATACCTAGATGGCCTTCCAGATTTGGATGATTGGGGGGAGATCAAGAGGGAGATGCACAAGGAGTTTCTGCAATTCAATTACCGGCAGACCATGTTCCAGAATCTTCAGAGCTTGACGCAGGGTTCTCAGAGCGTCGAAGAATACAAGCTTGAGTTTCACCGGATGGTGGCGAGGACCCAATTGCACGAAACTCATGAATAGCTCGTGGCTCGATATCTCCATGGGCAACGACCTGTTATTCAGGATGCTTTACAGGTCCATACCTGTAACACTATCACGAACTCGCAAACAAAGGCACAAGTTGTGGAGAAGAGTCTAGCGAGGGCCAGGGGCAGAAGTGTTGGATTTGGAAGAGGTTTTCCTCCTCCCCATGTTTCTCCGGCAAGTAGCACTTCGACAACACGAGTGGTCAGCTTTTCAGCCCAAAATCAGTTTGGAAGAGGTAGCGTACAAGTTTCAGGTAATGCTCCGAATATGTCTTCCACCAGTAATAAAGCTAATGTGAAGTGCCACAGATGTCATCAGCTAGGGCACTATGCGAATGAGTGTTTGAGGATCAGGAGGGCATCGAAGAGGAATCTGAAGAATATGTTGGTGACGATGTATTTGAAGAGGAGGATACGTGTTATGTCCCACCTGAAGATATCCGGGGAGATACCTTGGTTTTGAGGAGGATTTGTTTAGCGCCCAAAGCCGATGAAGGTTGGAAGCGGAGAAACAATTTCACAACCCGGTGCACAATTAAAGGGACGGTTTGCCGTGTAATTATTGATACGGGGAGTTGTGAGAATGTAATGTCACAAGCAACAGTGCAGAAGCTTCAGTTGAATATGGAACCTCATCCAATGCCTTACCGGTTGGCGTGGTTAAATAATGATACTAAGGTTAGGGTTTCAGAGCAATTCCAGGTGGAATTCTCATTTGGACCTCAGTATTCTAGTACCATCTATTGTGATGTCGTCTCGATGGATGCCTCTCATTTGCTACTCGGCAGGCCATGGCAATACAACAATCATGTGACATATGATGGATTGACACACTGTTATACCGTCAACCGAGGACAAATGAAAGTAGTACTTCTGCCCATGCGAGAAGGAATGGTTGACAGTAAGAAGACAATTATCCACCTTCCACGAAGTAACTGAGTCCGAGTTTTGTTTTGCTTTAGTTGCGACTGACTTGTTGACATCAGACAGTAGTGAGGCCGAATTGGAGATTCCAGAACAAGTTCAAGAGTTGTTGACTGAATTTGCAGACTTGTTGCCAGAAGAGTTACCGACTGGGTTACCTCCGTTGAGAGATATCCAGTATCAGATAGATCTAATGTCGGGTTCTATCCTTCCGAACAAAGCGCATTACCAAATGTCCCCACAGTAACATGAGGAGCTGAAGCGACAATTTACGGAGTTACTTGATAGAGGATTTATCTGGGAGAGTATCAGTCCCTGTGCGGTGCCTGCTTTGTTGGTACCAAAGAAGGATGGCACATGGAGGATATGCCTGGACAGCCGAGCCATCAATCGTATTACGATCAAGTATCGGTTTCCGATTCCACGATCAAGTATCGGTTTTCGATTCCACGATTAGATGACATGTTGGACCAGCTCAATGGAGAGACTACCTTTTCAAAGATAGACTTGAAAAGTGGCTACCATCGACTTCGAATCAAACCTGGAGACTAGTGGAAGATGGCTTTCAAGACGAAGGATGGGCTCTTCGAGTGGCTGGTCATGCCTTTCGGTCACTCGAATGCGCCCAGCACATTCATGAGGGTTATAAATCAGGTACTACGTCCTTTCCTCAATGATTTTGTGGTAGTTTACTTTGACGATATACTTGTGTATAGTCGGGAGAGGAAAGAACATCTTCAGCACCTACGGTTAGTTTTGGCTACATTGCGAGATCATAGTTTGTTTGCCAATCGGAAGAAATGTAGTTGGACGGTTGATAGGATTGTATTCTTGGGGTATGTGGTTTTGGCAAATGGGATTCAACCGGATGATGCTAAGATTCGGAAGATCCGTGACTGGCCAGTACCAAAGAATGCAATAGAGGTTCAGTCTTTTCATGGATTTGCTCAAGAGGCATTTGATGTGAGAAAGGAAAAACTGATAAGTGCCCCAGTACTTGCCCTGCCGAATTTTGATAAGGTATTCGAAGTGGATTGTGATGCTTCGAAGGTGGGCATAGGAGCGGTCCAAAGCCAGGAGGGATGGCCAGTAGCCTATTTCGGAGAAAAACTTGGAGGTCCGAAGTTGAACTATTCAACTTATGATGTCAAGTTCTATTCCTTAGTCCGAGCTCTTCAACATAGGCAGCATTATTTGATACAGCGGGAGTTTGTGTTGTACTCTGACCACAAGGCTTTGAAGTTTCTTTAGGGTCAGCATCGACTTAGTGATAGACATGCCAAGTGAGTGTTAGAGCTTCAGGAGTTCACTTTCACCTTGAAACACAAGTCAGGCATCGCAAATAAGGTGGCTGAAGCATTGAGTAGACGAAGGTTGTTGTTTAACATGATGGGGGTTGTCGTCTTGGGATTTGAGGGATTGAAAGAGGTGCTACGGGATGATGTAGATTTCGGTCCTATTGTGAAGGCCATAGAGCAGCAGGAACGGTTTGACTATGTGCTTCATGATGGCTATCTTTTCCGAGGTAACTGTTTATGCATTCTTGATACATCGTTGAGATTATTGATTGTTTAGGAATTGCACTCGCAAGGGCACTTCGGCAAAGACAAGACAGCCGACTAAATCAAGGAGAAATTTTACTGCCAGGAATTGACAAGAGTGCCCAGGATTACGTTAAGCGATGTCGAGTTTGTCAAGTGTCGAAAGGAGGGGGTACTAATCAGGGTCTTTATACACCTTTACCTATTCCGGAAGAGCCATGGATGGATGTTTCAATGGATTTCGTATTGGGTTTGCCGCAAACGCAGAAGGGGTTTGACAGCATCATGGTCGTGGTGGATAGGTTCAGCAAGATGGCTATCTTCATTGCTTGCAAGAATTCCATGGATGCGAGCAAAATTGCCGACTTGTACTTTGGAGATGTGGTGCGGAGATTTGGGTTGCCAAGGAGTATCCTGTCTGATCGGGATATGAAATTCATGAGCCACTTTTGGCAAGAGCTTTGGAAGCGCATGGAGACTACTCTGAAGTTTAGCAGTCCATACCATCCACAGACGGATGGCCAGACGGAAGTGGTGAATCGCACCTTGGGGAACATGTTGAGGCCACAGGATAAATCTTTTGGGACTTGGGATTCTATACTTGCAAAGATTGAGTTAGAATTCAACTACTCCGTGAACAGGTCCACCGAATTTTCTACTTTTCAAATTGTTTTGGGGCGAAATCCGAGTTGTACTCATGACCTTGCTATTCCTGATCATGGTTCGGCTCCATGGAAGGTCGAGGATCGTCTGGTTGATCTACAGTCCATTCAAGCAACTGTCAAAGCAAACTTGGCGGAAGCTTATGCCCAGTACAAGTTGCACGCGGATCAGACTAGGCGAGATATCCAGTTTGAGGTCGGTGATCTGGTTTGGGTCTCTCTGTCCAGAGAACGATATCCTGCTGGTGAGTATCATAAGCTCAAGGACCGGAAGGTAGGACCATCCCAAATCTTGGAGAAACTTGGCGTCAATGCTTACCGAGTCGAGTTACCGGACGAGTTCAGCATCTCCAATGTCTTTAATATGCAGCATCTCACGGCTTTCCATGGAGATAATCCGAGCTTGAGGACAAGCTCCATTCAGGAGGGGGAGCCTGATGAAGAGCTGGTTGCTGATCAAGGTGATTCAGGTGCGGGGCAAGTTTCGATTCCACAATCAGTTCCACGACTTTCAGAATGTTTGAAGAAGAGGACGTGAGCTGTCTGAAACACTGAATCGATGTTGGGCACTATTCCCGAGGTGACTAAAATGAGCTTGGATTGGCCTCATATTTGACTGGGTGACCGAAACGGCCCAACGAAACAAAACCACAGCCAAGCTGTGATGCAAGGCGTTTTTTGGCCATCCGGAATCATTTCAATGGAGTTTTGGGCAATTTTCTGTTTTCAGTGGCATTGTCATAATTTTCCAGTTTTTTAGTGACAGTTTTGTAATTTACTATTTTTCTAGGGGTTTTTTTTGCAATTTCTTTACTTTTCGTTTCCAATTAGGGTTAGGCTTTGTTTTTGGCTTTAAGAATTGTTTTAGCTGGTTGTTTTTCGACAGTTTTGTTGAATTAAAGTTGCCTCTTTTCGGCTTTACGATTTTTGACCACTTCAAAAATTTGTTTTTGCTAGATTTTAATTTTCGTCTTCTAACTACTTGTGTTTAAGTTTGATTAGAAGGAAAATTGGATCAGGTTCTTTTTCGTTTCTTGTTTTGCAAGTTTCTAAACAAGAACGAATCTTCAAATTATGTTTCCGACTGCGTCAGTTGGTATCAGAGCCTAGATCTGTCCAGATCAGTCAGTTCCGCCCCATGGCAGGAGGTAATCTCGAACAGAACATTGCTACTTTAATCGAAGCAATGCAACAAGATCGGGAAGAGTCTAGGAGAGATAGGGAAGAGTGGTGAAAGGAGATGCAGCTAGAGAGGGAGAGCCGTGAATGCCAGATACAGGATTTGACACAGATGGTGCAGCGATTGGCACTTGGCCAACAACAAGAACAGCCCGAACCTGAAGGTGCGGACAAAGATGTTGAGGGTGATTTTGGGAGGCCGCCGTGTGAGCCACCTAGGGTTTGACCGAGAGGAATGAGGGGTGACTACCAAATGCCATGAGACAACGAATGAGAACCATTCACTCCTTGTTGGGATCTAGGGTTTAAGATGGAGGTTCTGGAAGTTTTAGGAGGGTTGTCGCCTAAAGAATTTTTAGATTGGATGAGCTCTGTGGATGAACTTTTTTCGTTGAAGGAGGTTTCGGCGGAAAAGAAAGTATCTTTGGTGGCAATGAGGTTCAAGGACAGGGCTTGCGCATGGTGGCAATCTTTCAAATATCAAAGATACCTAGATGGCCTTCCAGTTTTGGATGATTAGGGGGAGTTCAAGAGGGAGATGTGCAAGGTGTTTCTGCCCTTCAATTACCGGCAGACCTTGTTCCAGAATCTTGAGTTTTACCGGATGGTGGTGAGGAACCAATTGTGCGAAACTCAGGACCAGCTCGTAGCTCAATATCTCCACGGGCTACGACCTATTATTCAGGATGCTTTACAGGTCCATACCTTTAACACGATCATGGAGGGGTAGACAAAGGCACAAGTTGTGGAGAAGAGTCTAGCGAGGGCCAGTGACAGAAGTATTGGATTTGGAAGTGGTTTTCCTCCTCCCCATGTTTCTCCGGCAAGTAGCTCTTCGACAACACAAGTGGGTAGCTCTTCAGCCCAAAATCATTTCAGAAGAGGTAGCGTACAAGGGTTAGGTAATGCTCCGAATAAGTCTTCCACCAGTAATAAAGCTAATGTGAAGTGCCACAGATGTCAGCAGCTAGGGCACTATGCAAATGAGTGTCCGAGGATAAGCTCGCAGTTACTGATTCCTTAGGGCATCGAAGATGAATCTGAAGAATATGTTGGTGACGATGTATTTGAAGAGGAGGATACGTGTTATGTCGCACTTGAAGATATCCGGGTAGATACCTTGGTTTTGAGAAGGATTTGTTTAGCGCCCAAAGCCAATGAAGATTGGAAACGGAGAAACATCTTCACAACCCGATGCACAATTAAAGGGAAGGTTTGCAAGTAATTATTGATACGGGGAGCTGTAAGAATATAATCTCACAAGCAGCAGTGTAGAAGCTTCAGTTGACGACGGAACCTCATCTAATGCCTTAGATGTTGGGGTGGTTAAATAATGATACCGAGGTCAGGGTTTCAAAGCGATGCCGAGTGGAATTCTTGTTTGGACCTCGGTATTCTAGTACCTTCTATTGTGATGTCGTCCCAATGGATGCCTCTCATTTGCTACTCGGCAGGCCACGACAATACAACAATCATGTGACATATGATGGATTCACACACTGTTATACTATCAACCCAGGGCCAAAGAAAGTGGTACTTCAGCCCATGCGAGAATAAATGGTTGACAGTAAGAAGACAATTATCTGCCTGCTATGGAAGGAATTTGAAAAAGAGGTACTGATTCCGAGTTTTGTTTTGCTTTAGTTGCGACTGACTTGTTGACATCAGACAGTAGTGAGGCCGAGTTGGAGATTCCAGAACAAGTTCAAGAGTTGTTGACTGAATTTGCAGACTTGTTGCCAAAAGAGTTACCAGCTGGGTTGCCTCCGTTGAGAGATATCCAGCCTCAAATGATCTAATGCCGGGTTCTATCCTTCCGAACAAAGCGCATTACCAAATGTCCCCACAGCAACATGAGGAGTTGAAGCGACAAGTTACAGAGTTACTTGATAGAGGATTTATCCGGGAGAGCATCAGTCCCTGCGCGGTGCCTGCTTTGTTGGTACCAAAGAAGCATGGCACATGGAGGATATACGTGGACAGCCGAGCCATCAATCATATTACGATCAAATATCGGTTTCTGATTCCACGATTAGATGACATGTTAGACCAGCTTAGCGGAGCGACTATCTTTTCAAAGATAGTCTTCAAAAGTGGTTACCATCAACTCCGAATCAAACCTGGAGACTAGTGGAAGACGACGTTCAAGACGAAGGATGGGCTCTTCGAGTGGCTGGTCATGCCATTTGGTCTCTCGAATGCACCTGGCACATTCATGAGGATCATGAATTAGGTACTACGTCCTTTCTTCAATGATTTTATGGCAGTTTACAATGACAATATACTTGTTTATAGTCGGGAGAGGGAAGAACATCTGCAACACCTACGGTTAGTTTTGGCTACATTGCGAGATCATAGTTTGTTGGCCAATCGGAAGAAATGTAGTTGGATGGTTGACAGCGTTATCTTCTTGTGGTATGTGGTTTGGGCAAATGGGATTCAACCGAATGATGCTAAGATTCGGACGATCCGTGACTGGCCAGTACCAAGTGAACGAGCTACTTGATAGGGGGTACATCCGGGAGAGCGTCAGTCCTTGCACCATACCAGTTTTGTTGGTGCCAAAGAAGGACGGAAGTTGGAGGATGTGCGTAAACAACAGTGCAATAAATCGAATCACCATCAAGTATCGCTTTCCAATTGCGAGACTTGATGAAATGCTGGATCAACTTAGTCGGGCGACGGTGTTTTTGAAAATTAACTTGAAGAGCGGATATCATCAGGTAAGGATCAAGCCGGGAGATGAATGGAAGACAGCTTTCAAAACGGCAGAAGGATTATTTGAGTGGACGGTGATGCCATTTGGACTCTCCAATGCACCAAGCACGTTTATGAGGGTCATGAATCAAGTACTTCTGCCTTTCTTGAATAGCTTTGCCGTAGTTTATTTTGATGATATACTAGTGTATAGTCAGACTAATGAGGATCATATACAGCATTTATGATTGATTCTAACAACGCTAAGGGAGCATAGTTTATTTGCAAATAGCAAGAAATGTGAGTGGATGACAGGTAGCCATGTATTTCTAGGGTTCATGGTTTCGGCCAAGGGGATATTTCCTGAATAATCGAAGAATCTAGCAATCCAAGAATGGCCTCAACCACGAAGTGTCACAAGGGTCAGATCATTTCACGGCTTGGCTAGTTTTTAGAGGCGATTCATCAAGAATTTCAATGTTACTATGGCCCCATTGACGGACCTCTACAATGCCAAGGAGTTTATGTGGACTAAGGAGGCTCAACGAGCATTTGAGGAGATCAAAGACAAGTTAACTAGTGCACCTGTCTTAGCTTTGAAAGATTTCGGGAAGATTTTAGAGGTAGATTGTGACAACTCAAAAGTCGGGATTGGAGCGGTTTTGAGTCAGGAAGGAAGGCCCATGGCATTCTTTGGGGAGAAGTTAGGTGGTG
>JAOXNR010052755.1:0-10419 GCA_028571225.1 Parsonsia alboflavescens | reverse complement strand
TTACCCATTGGACCATTCCAATCGGGCAGCCAAACATGGGACCACTCTAAGTTATCCTGGCCCAAAATAACCTAAAACGTAAAACAAGCCCAAAGGTTGTTCAAAACAATCCTGGATGGTCCGAAAGGGCATCAGTCTATGGCAAAGGGAAGCTTTTTTCCCAATGGGCCATTTTCAGTTGGCTAGCCAAATTTGGGCCCATTCCAAGTTCTTCTGGCCCAAAATAACCCTAAACATAAAACCAGCCTAAATGTTTTACAAAACTATCCCGGATGGACAGAAAGTGCCTCAATCCATGGCGATGTGATGCTTTTTGCCCATTAGACCGTTTCCACTCGGCCAGCCTAATTTGGGCCCATTCCGAGGTCTTCTACCCCAAAATAACCCCAAACATAAAAAAGGCCCAAATTTTGTTGAAAACGATCCCGGATGGCCCGAAGGTACCTCAGTCCATGGCGAAGTTAAGCGTTTTGCCCATTGGGATGTTTCCAATTGGTCAGCCAAATTGGGAACCATTCCGAGTTCTTCCAGGCCAAAATAACCATAAACGTAAAACAGTCCCAAAAGTCATTTGAAACGATCCCGGATGGTCAAAAAGTGCCTCAGTGCATGGCAAAGTGATGCGTTTTGTCCAATAGGTCGTTTCCAACAGGCCAGCTAATTTTGGTCCCATCCCGAGTTCTTTTGCCCCAAAATAACCCTAGACATAAAACCGGCCTAAAAGTTTTACAAAACTATCCTGGATGGCCAGAAAGTGCCTCAATCCCTGGCGAAGTGATGCGTTTTGACCATTGGGCTGTTTCCACTCAGCCAGCAAAATTTTTGCCCATTCCAAGTTTTTCTGGCCAGAAATAACCGCAAACAAAAAACAGGTAAAAATTTCGTTGCAAACAATCCCGGATGGCCCGAAAGTGCCTCAGTCCATGGCGAAGTGATTCGTTTTTCCCATTGGGTTGTTTCTAATTGGCCAGCCAAATTTGGACGCATTCCGAGTTCTTCTAGCCCAAAATAACTCGAAACGTAAAACAAGCCCAAAAGCCGTTCAAAATGATCCCGGATGGCATGAAAGGGCCACAGTCCGTGGCGAAGTGACACGTTTTTCCCAATGGGCCGTTTTCAATTGGCCAGGCAAATTTGGGCCCATTCCAAGTTCTGCTAGGCGAAAATAACCCTAAACATAAAACCGGCCTAAAAGTTTTACAAAACTAACCCAGATGGCCAGAAAGTGCCTCAATCCCTAGCGAGGTGATGGGTTTTGCCCATTAGGCCGTTTTCAATCTTCCAACCTAATTTTCGCCAATTCCTAGTTCTTTTGGGCAAAAATATCTCTAAACATAAAACAGGCCCAAAAGTGGTGCAAAACGAACTCGGATGGGCAAAATGTGCCTCAGTCCATGGCGAAGTAATGGGTCTTACCCATTGGGCCGTTTCGAATCGGCCATCCAAATTTTGGTCCATTTAGAGTTGTTCTAGCCCAAAGTAACCGAAAACGTAAAACAGGCCCAAAAGTCTTTCAAAACGAACCCGAATGTTCCTCAGTCCGTGGCGAACTACTGCGTTTTTCCCATTGGGCCATTTCCAATTAGCCATCCAAATTTTGACACGGTCCGAGTTCTTCTAGCCCAAAATAACCCGAAATGTAAAGCAGCCCCAAAAGTCGTTCAAACGATCTCGGATGGCCCAAAAGGGAGTCAATCCATGGCGAAGTGACTCGCTTTGCACGATGGGTCATTTTCAATTGTCCAGCCAAATTTGGGCCCATTTCAAGTTCTTTTGGCCCAAAATAACCTTAAACATAAAACAGGCCAAAAAGACATTCAAAATGATCCCGGATGGCCCGAAGGTGCCTTAGTCCATGGCGAAGTGATGTGTTTTTCCTTTTGGACCGTTTCCACTCGGCCAGCCGAATTTGTGCACATTTGGAGTTCTTCTCGACCAAAATAACCGAAAACATAAAATAGGCCAAAATGTTTTTCAGAAGAAAACAAATGGCCCGAATGTTCCTCAGTCCATGATGAAGTGATGCGTTTTGCCCATTGGGCAGTTTCAAATCAGCAGCCAAATTTGCGTCCCTTGTGACTTCTTCTGGCCAGTAATAACCCTCAACATAAAACTGGCCCAAAAGTCGTTCAAAAAGATCCCGTATGCCCCGAATGTGCATAAATCCATGGCGAAGTGTTGCGTTTTGCCCATTGGGCCGTTTTCAATCTTCGACCCTAATTTTTGCCAATTTCAAGTTCTTTTGGCCAAAAATATCTCTAGACATAAAACAGGCCCAAAAGTGGTTCAAAACGAACTCGGATGGGCAGATTGTGCCTCAGTACATGGCGTAGTGATGTGTTTTTCCTATTGGACCGTTTCCACTCGGCCAGCCAAATTTGGGCACATTTAGAGTTCTTCTAGACCAAAATAACCAAAAGCATAATACAGGCCAAAAATGTCTTTCAAAAGAAAACAAATGGCCGGAATGTTCTTCAGTCCATGATGAAGTAATGCGTTTTGCCCATTGGGCAGTTTCAAATCAGCAGCCAAATTTGCGTCCATTAGGACTTCTTTTGGCCTAAAATAACCCTCAACAAAAAACAGGCCCAAAAGTCGTTCAAAAAGATCCCGTATGCCCCGAATGTGCATAAATCCATGGCGAGGTGTTGCGTTTTGCCCATTGGGCCGTTTTCAATCTTCGACCCTAATTTCGGCCAATTCCGAGTTCTTTTGGCCAAAAAAATCTCTAGACATAAAACAGGGCCAAAAGTGGTTCAAAACAAACTCGGATGGGTAGAATGTGCCTCAGTCCATGGCGAAGTGATGTGTTTTGCCCTTTGGGCCGTTTTGCATCGGCCAGCCAAATTTTGGTCCATTCAGAGTTCTTCTAGCCTATAGTAGCCGAAAACATAAAACAAGCCCAAAGGTCTTTCAAAACGAACCTGAATGTGCCTCAGTCCGTGGCGAATTGATGCGTTTTGCCCATTGGGCCGTTTCCAATTTGCCATCCAAATTTTGACACGTTGCGAGTTCTTCTAGCCCAAAATAACCCGAAACGTAAAAAAGCCCCAAAGGTCATTCAAAATGATCTCGGATGGTCCAAAAGGGCCTCAGTCCATGGAAATGTGACGCGTTTTGCCTAATGGGCCGTTTTCAATTGGCCAGCCAAATTAGGGCCCATTCTGAATTGTTTTGGCCCAAAATAATCCTAAACATAAAACAGACCCAAAAGACGTTTAAAATGATCCCAGATTGACTGGAAGTGCCTTAATCCATGGCAAAGTGATGCCTTTTACCCATTCGACCGTTTCCAATCGAGCAACCAAATTTGGGACCACTCCGACTTCTTTTTGCCCAACCTAAAGGAAAAACAAGCCCAAAAGTTGTTCGGAACCAACCAGGTTTACCCGATTGTGAATCAGTCCATGGCGTAGTGATGCGTTTTGCCCATCGGGCCGTTTCCTCTTGGCCAGGCTAATTTTTGCCCATTCCAAGTTCTTTTGGCCCAAAATAACCGCAAATAAAAAACAGGCCCAAATTTCGTTGAAAACAATCCTGGATGTCCCGAAAGTGTCTCAGTCCATGGCGAAGCGATTCGTTTTTTCCATTAGGCTGTTTCCAATTGGAAAGCCAAATTTGGATGCATTCCAAGTTCGTCTAGCCCAAAATAACTCGAAACGTAAAACAAGAACCAAAGTCGTTCAAAATTATCCCGGATGGCCCAAAGGGGCCATAGTCCGTGGCGAAGTGACGCGTTTTGCCCAATGGGCCGTTTTCCATTGAATTGCCAAATTTGGGCCCATTTCGAGTTCCTTTGGCCGAAAATAACCCTAAACATAAAACCGGCTTAAAAGTTGTACAAAACTATCCTGGATGGCCAGAAAGTGCCTCAGTCCATGGGAAAGTGATACGTTTTGCCCATTGGGCCATTTCCACTCAGCCAGCCAAATTTGGGCCAATTTAGAGTTTTTCTATCCCAAAAATAACCCTAAACATAAAACAGGCCCAAAAGTCATTTAAGACAATCCTGGATGGCCCAAAAGGGACTGAATCGATGATGAAGTGAAGTGTTTTTCACATTGGGCTGTTTCCAATCCGCCAACCAAATTTAGGCCATTTTCGAGTTCTTTTAGCCCAAAATCACCCAAAACGTAAAATAGGCCAAAAAGTCATTCAAAACTACCCAGGATGGCCCGAAAGGGCCTCAGTCATTGGAGAAATGACTCAATTTTGCCCAATGGGCTGTTTTCAATTGGCCAGCCAAATTTGGGACCATTACGAGTTCTTCTAGCATAAAATAACCCTAAACATAAAGCAGGCCCAAAAGTCGTTCAAAATAATACCGGATGGACCGAAAGTGCCTATGTTCGTGGCGAAGTGATGCGTTTTACACATTCGACCATTTCCAATCAGGCAGCCAAATTTGGGACCACTCCGACTTCTTTTGGCCCGAAATAACCCTAAAAAAAAAAAGCAAGCCCAAAAGTGATTAAAAATCAGCCTGATTTACTCGAATACGAATTAGTCCGTTGCAAAGTAATGTGTTTTGCCCATTGGGCCGTTTCCACTCAGCAAGACTAATTTGTGCCCATTCCGACTTCTTATGGCCCAAAATAACCCAAAACGTAAAACAGTCCCAAAGGTTGTTCAAAACAATCTTGGATGGCCCGAAAGGGCCTCAGTCCATGGCGAAGGGACGTGTTTTTCCCAATGGGCCATTTTCAATTTGTGCCCATTCCGAGGTCTTCTGGCCCAAAAAAACCTAAACATAAAATCGGCCTAAAAGTTTTACAAAACTACCCCGGATGGCCATAAAGTGCATCAATCCTTGGCGAAGTGATGCGCTTTGCCCATTGGGACGTTTTCAATCTTCCAACCAAATTTCGGGCAATTCCAAGTTCTTTTGGCCAAAAATATCTTTGAACATAAAACAGGCCCAAAAATGGTTCAAAACGAACTCGGATGGGCAGAATGTGCCTCAGTCGTCCATGGCGAAGTGATGGGTTCTGCCCATTGGGCCGTTTCGAATCGGCCAGCCAAATTTTGGTCCATTAAGAGTTCTTCTAGCCCAAAGTAACCAAAAACGTAAAACAGGCCAAAAGGTCTTTCAAAACGAACCCGAATGTGCCTCAGTCCATGGCGAAGTGATGCGTTTTGCCCATTGGGTCATTTCCAATTAGCCATCCAAATTTTGACACGTTCCGAGTTCTTCGAGCCCAAAATAACTCGAAACGTAAAGCAGCCCCAAAAGTCGTTCAAAACGATCTCAAATGGCCCAAAAAGGAGTCAGTCCATGGCCATCGGGGGTCGTTTTCAATTGGCCAGCCAAATTTAGGCCCATTTCGAGTTATTCTGACCCAAAATAACCCTAAACATAAAACAGGCCAAAAACAAGTTCAAAACGATCCCCGATGGCCCAAAGGTGCCTTAGTCCAAGGGGAAGTGATCCGTTTCCACTCGGCCAGCCAAATTTGGGCCTATTTAGAGTTCCTCTAGACCAAAATAACCGAAAACAAAAAATAGGCCAAAATGTCTTTCAGAAGAAAACAAATGGCCCGAATGTTCCTCAGTACATGACGAAGTGATGAGTTTTGCCCATTGGGCAGTTTCAAATCGGCAGCCAAATTTGTGTCCATTCTAACTTCTTCTAGCCCAAAATAACCCTCAACATAAAACAGGCCCAAAAGTCGTTCAAAAAGATCCTCGTATACCCCGAATGTGCATAAATCCATGGCGAAGTGTTGCATTTTACCCATTGGGCCATTTTCAATCTTTGAACCTAATATCGGCCAATTCTGAGTTCTTTTGGCCAAAAATATCTCTAAACATAAGACAGGCCCAAAAGTGGTTCAAAACGAACTCTGATGCGTAGAATGTGCCTCAGTCCATGGCGAAGTGATGCATTTTGCCCATTGGGCCGTTTTGAATCGGCTAGCCAAATTGTGGTCCATTCAGAGTTCTTCTAGCCCAAAGTAACCGAAAACATAAAACAGGCCAAAAAGTCTTTCAAAACGAACCCGAATGTGCCTCGGTCCATGGCGAAGTGATGCGTTTTGCCCATTGGGCCATTTCCAATTAGCCATCCAATCTTTGACACATTTCGAGTTCTTCTAACCCAAAATAGCCTGAAACGTAAAAGAGCCCAAACAGTCCTTCAAAACGATCTTGGATGGCCCAAAAGGGCCTTAGTCCATGGCGAAGTGACGCGTTTTGCCCAACGGGCTGTTTTCAATTGGCCAGCCAAATTAGGGACCATTCCGAGTTGTTCTGGCCCAAAATAACCCAAAAACCTTAGTCCATGGCAAAGTGATTCGTTTTTCCCATTGGGCTGTTTCCATATGGCCACCCAAATTTAGAAGCATTCGGAGTTCTTGCCTAAAATAACATGAAACGTAAAACCAGCACAAATGTCATTCAAAATGATCCCAGATGGCCAGAAAGGGCCACAGTCTGTGGCGAAGTGACGCATTTTTCCCAATGGGGCATTTTCAATTGGACTGCTGAAATTTGGGCCCATTTCTAGTTCTTCTGGCCGAAAAGAACCCTAAACATAAAACTGGCCTAAAAGTTGTACAAAACTATCTTGGATTTCCAGAAAGTGCCTCAGTCCATGGCAAAGTGACACGTTTTGCCCATTGGGCCATTGCCACTCGGCCAACTAAATTTTGGCCCATTTAGAGTTCTTCTGGCCCAAAATTTCTCCTGGCCCAAAATAACCCTAAACCTAAAACATGCCCAAAAGTCATTTAAAACGATCCTGGATGGCCAAAAAGGGACTCAATCCATGATGAAGTGAAGTGTTTTGCCCATTGGCCTGTTTCGAATCTGCCAGCCTAATTTGGGCCATTTTAGAGTTCTTTTGGCCCAAAATAACCCAAATCATAAAACAGGCCAAAAAGTCATTCAAAACAACCTAGGGTGGCCGGAATGGGCCTCAGTCTATGGCGAAGTGACTCAATTTTGCCCAATGGGCTATTTTCAATTGGCCAGCCAAATTTGGGCCCATTCCGAGTTCTTCTGGCACAAAATAACCCTACACATAAAATAGGCCCGAAAGTGCCTATGTCCATTGCGAAGTGAAGCGTTTTACCCATTTGACCATTTCCTATCGGGCAGCTAAATTTGGGACCACTCCGACTTCTTTTGGCCCGAAATAACCCTAAAAAAAAAACTGGGGCAAAAGTGATTAAAAATAAACCCTGTTTACCTGAATACGAACCAGTCCATTGCAAAGCAATGTGTTTTGCCCATTGGACCGTTTCCACTTGGCAAGACTAATTTCAGCAAGACTAATTTGTGCCCATTCCGACTTGTTATGGCCTAAAATAATCCAAAACGTAAAACATTCCCAAAGGTTCTTCAAAACAATCCTGGATGGCCTAAAAGGGCCTCAGTTCATGGCGAAGGGATGGCTTTTTCCCAATGGACCATTTTCAATTGGCTAGCCAAATTTGTGCCCATTCCGAGTTCTTCTGGCGCAAAATAACCTTAAACATAAAACCGGCCTAAAAGTTTTCCAAAACTATCCCAGATGGTCGGAAAGTGCCTAAATCCCTAGCTAAGTGATGCGTTTTGCCCATTGGGCCGTTTTCGATCTTCCAACCTAATTTCGGCCCGAGTTCTTTTGGCAAAAAATATCTCTAAACATAAAAAGGGCCCACAGGTGGTTCAAAATGAACATGGATGGGCAAAATGTGCCTCAGTCCACGGCGAACTGATGCGTTTTGCCCCTTGGGCCGTTTCGAATCGGCCAGCCAAATTTTCGTCCTTTCAGAGTTCTTCTAGCCCAAAGTAACCGAAAACATAAAACAGGCCAAAAAGTCTTTCAAAACCGAACTCGAATGTTCCTCAGTCCTTGGTGGAGTGATGGGTTTGGCCCATTGGGCCGTTTCCAATTAGTTATATTAATTTTGACACGTTCTGAGTTCTTCTAACCCAAAATGTAAAACAGCCCCAAAAGTCGTTCAAAACGATCTCGGATGGCCCAAAAGGGAGTCAGTCCATGACGAAGTGACATGTTTTGCCCAATGGGTCGTTTTCAATTGGCAAGCCAAATTTGGGTCCATTTCGAGTTCTTCTGGCCCAAAATAACCGTAAAGATAAAACAGGCCAAAAAGACGTTCCAAACCATCCCAGATGGCCCGAAAGTGCTTTACTCCATGGCGAAGTCAAGCGTTTTTCCTATTGGACCGTTTTCACTCCGCCAGCCAAATTTGGACCCATTCAGAGTTCTTCAAGACCAAAATAACCAAAAACAAAAAACAGGCCAAAATGTGTTTCAAAAGAAAACAAATGGCCCGAATGTTCCTCAGTCCATGACGAAGTGATTCATTTTACCCATTGGGCCGTTTGAAATCGGCAGCCAAATTTACATCCATTCTGACTTCTTCTGGCCCAAAAAAACCCTCAACATAAAACAGACCCAAAAGTCGTTCAAAAGATCCCGTATGCCCCGAATGTGCATAAATCCATGGTGAAGTGTTGCGTTTTGCCCATTGGGCCGTTTTCAATCTTCGAACCTAATTTCGACCAATTCCGAGTTTTTTTGGCCAAAAATATCTCTAAACAGAAAATAGGCCCAAATGTGTTTCAAAACGAATTCGGTTGGGCAGAATGTGCCTCAGTCCACGGAGAAGTGATGCGTTGTGCCCATTGGGCCGTTTCGAATAGGCCTGTTAAAATTTGGTCCATTCAGAGTTCTTTTACCACAAAGTAACCGAAAACATAAAACAGGACCAAAAGCCTTTCAAAATGAACCTGAATGTGCCTCAGTCCATGGCCAAGTGATGCGTTTTGCCCATTGGGCCGTTTCCAATTAGCCATCCAAATAACCCGAAACGTAAAACAACCCCAAAAGTTGTTCAAAACGATCTTGGATGGCTCAAAGGGCCTCAGTCCATGTCGAAGTGATGAGTTTTGCCCAATGGGCCGTTTTCAAGTGGCCGATCAAAATTAGGGCCCATTCCGAGTTGTTCTGGCCCGAAATAACCCTAAACATAAAACAGACCCAAAAGACATTTGAAACAATCCCAGATGGACCGGAAGGCCTATTTCCTTGGCGATGTGATGCGTTTTACCCATTCGACCATTTCCAATCGGGCAGCCAAATTTGGGACCACGCCGACTTCTTTTTGCCCAAAATAACCCTAAAAAAAAAAACAAGCCCAAAAGTCGTTCGGTACCAACCAAGTTTACCCGAATGTGAATCAGCCCATGGCGAAGTGATGTGTGTTGCAAATCGGGCCCTTTCCTCTTGGCCAGCCTAATTTTTGCCCAATCCAATTTCTTTTGGCCCAAAATAACCACAAACACAAAATAGGCCCGAATTTCATTGAAAACAATCCCGGACGGCCTGTAAAGGCCTCAGTCCATGGCGAAGTGATTCTCTTTTCCTATTGGGCTGTTTCTAATTGGCCAGCCAAATTTGGACGCATTCTGAGTTCTTGTAGCCCAAAAAACTCGACACGTAAAACAAGCCCAAAAGTCGTTCAAAATGATTCCAGATGGCTCAAAAGGGCCTCAGTCCATGGCGAAGTGACGAGTTTTGCCCAATGGGCCATTTTCAATTGGCCAGCCAAATTAGGGCCCGTTTCGAGTTGTTCTGGCCCAAAATAACCCTAAACATAAAACAGACCCAAAAGACATTTGGAACGATCCCAAATTGACCGGAAGTGCTTAAATCCAGGGCAAAGTGATGCGTTTTACCTATTCGACCGTTTCCAATAGAGCAGCTAAATTTGGGACCACACCGACTTCTTTTTGCCCAAAATAACCCTAAAAAGAAACAACCCCAAAAGTCGTTCGGAACCAACCCGGTTCACCCGAATGCGAATCAGTCCATGGCGAAGTGATTCGTTTTGCCCATCGGGCCGTTTCCTCTTGCCATCCTAAGTTTTGCGCATTCCAAGTTCTTCTGGCCCAAAATAACCACAAGCAAAAAACAGGCACAAATTTCGCATAAAACAATCCCAGATGGCCCGTAAGTGCTCAATCCATGGCAAAGTAATTCGTTTTTCTCATTGGGCTGTTTCCAATTGACCAGCCAAATTTGGACGCATTCCGAGTTCTTCTAGCCCAAAATAACTCGAAACATAAAACAAGCCCAAATGTCGTTCAAAATGATCCCGGATGGCCCAAAGGGGCCACAGTTCTGTTGGGATTTTTGGCCAAAAAGACTACCAATTTTCTGTAATTTATTTATTTAATAAAATTGAGGAGTTGTTTGAATCATTTCCGCACATATATTTTTCATATAATAAGGTCCAACTTGGTTTAAATAGGTTATCTATGTGCTGGGACGTTCAGCATAGTACGGTATGGATCACTGGAAGTTCAAATCATAAGGAAATTGTTCCTAACTGTTTAATGGAATTGGGCGTTCCATTGAATAAAGGTCATAACACATTAGTTTCCTTTAAGTAGGGTGACTTACCTTTA